>JAIUCT010000001.1:36281262-36294316 GCA_021307375.1 Tetraneura akinire | reverse complement strand
ATTATTATTATTATTATTATTATTATTATTATTATTATTATTATTATAGCAAAGTTCATCCGTAACAAAATATTATAATGTACCTCTAACCGCCTCGCCATCAATCTTCTACGCAACATATAATATATGTATATTTTTTTTTTGTTTCAGGTAAATATATGTTTGCACAATAACATATTATATTATATACGAGTATATATATATACATACGAACGGCCAAGAAATGTACATAATAAACGCTTGTGATTTATTCTTATTTCGGCTTGGTAAATATATTTTTTATTTTTTTATTCGTATATTTTTTGCCTTGTATAGTTTTTTTTTTAATGTCTCTAGCACGGCGCTATTTTGGTAATAATAATTATTGTAATATATTATTATTAGTTTTTATTACGCACGATTTTGTATATTATACCGCATCTTGTAGCTTTATGTGCGTATATATTATTATATTTCTTTTTTAGCGCGTGATTCGAAGAAAACGCGTGTCTTCGAAGTCTATAGGACGTTAAAACGGATAACTTTAATATGATGGGTATGGGCTACTCAAAACCGCTGAGTGTACACACGCAAAATACACACTCAAGAGAATATTATTTATTTCGTTTAATAATATTATTGTGTAGACACACGTGATGGGGTGTCGATTATTATTATTTATTTATTTATTTTTTTTTTAACTAACAATAATGACGAAACGCGTTTCCTGTTGAATTTTGTAATTTAGATATCACGTCGAATAAGATAAATAATATTTATCGACAATAAAAATATAATATTATAATTATTATATATTTAAATTTATAAGGTTATCGCACTACACGTTTGTGGTATTAAATTAAATTTTTATCCTCGATTTAATTCGGATCCAGGTTGATTGCCTGTAAAATCGCGTACCTACACCGTCCATAAATTATAATAATGTGTTTTAAACCGAATTCCAGCTACTATAATATACGTAGGTACTACCGGAGTACGTGTTATATAATCATATAATAATATGAATTATATGGCTTATAGTACAAGAAATTTTACATTCAGAGTGATTGAGTTATGACGTATAGGCCCGAATTATTTATTATATACTGTCCGAATCTCTTAAAATGGTCCACCCGTTTAATCTATATATTATATTCTATTTAATATTATCTAGTATCTACACACAATGTATACACGTGGACACCGTATATTTTATATACCGTATAATATAATGTATGATATAATATTGTTTCATTATAAAATTATTATACTTTTTATTATACCTAAAAATATATAATTAGTTTACAGGGGATATGCGCCGCGGAGTGCATAGTTATATAATATTATATGGGTATAAATTATAAAATAAACTTTACAAATATAAATAATAAAGAAAACTATAAAATGAAAAAAAAAATACGTCGTCGTTAAATTTATTAAATATACGCATGCAGCAAGTTTATATTGAGGTTATAATTTTATATACGAGTACAATTATAATATAATATAATATAATATATAATAAATATAATATTATTTTTAACGTTAAATTTGGGGTGTGATATAATATAATATAGAGTCGTATATTTCATAATACTCTGCGAGGTGAAGGGTCTTGGACTCTTAAAATCAAAACGAATAATATAATATATAATGTTATTCCTATGATGAATTGATGATAATAATGTGATATATTACTACTATATGCTTTATCATGACTATATAATATCTATATAATTCTATATCATTTCTGTGACGTCACAGGGATGACGTTTATTTGATCTGCAGTGAAATCCGGTTGAACTATAGAGTTATCAGTGGATTTTTGCATAATACGTATAGTCATACGCGATCGAGTTTACGTATTTATCCGTGAGTTTATAATTATAACCTGGTATGAGGTGTTTTGATATACACAATATTTAAAAAAAAAAAAAAAATAACATTTTTTTTTCATGATTTTTCGACTTCTTGTTTTGATCGTCGGTAATTGGATATATATATATATTATATTATAATTTATAATAATTAATAATGTATAATATGTATTCTGCGGTTTGTACTTGATATAATTTATAATGTTTATTATTATATATAAAAAAAAAAAAAAACACGTAACGCGTAAACACATATATAATATATACGATAAGTTATAATGTATCGACAGAAGGGTTAATGGTTTTACTGTGTTTTTGTTGATTGGTTCCCCCAGAGTGTTTATCGATTATTATTATTTATTTTTTTATTTTTTTATTTTATTTTTTTTTCGTATATACGAGTGTTTTGTATACATTTTCTAATGAGGCCCTGCCCATGGAGCACAGCACTCTGATCGGTGACCACCGGTCACGCATATACAAATAATTTATTTATATACATTTTAATATAAATTATAAATACGTATCGACGAGGAAATCGCCGCGCAGTAATATAACATTTCGGTTTCGGACAGCAAATAAATATATACGTATATATATTATATTATAATATATATATTTAAATATACAAAATATAATTTATACTCGTAATTCGATTTTATGATATCGTCCGTAAGGAGAGGTAATATTTTATTATAAAAACAATCGGATTTTTAATAATTTTATTAATATTATTAACATAATAGCCATAATATAAAGACATAAAATATATTAATAAAATATAATATAATATCACACGTACCTAATTAGCGCGTCGACAGAAAAATTTGGTATAATACCTTGAGACTTTGTGTAAAATTAAAAAAGTATACCTATTTATACGATTTTACCGATCGAGGTTAGAGTAATAAAAATAATATTATATGTATTATACTCGTATTTTTGCGGAATAACAATTATTATATTAATAGGAAATAAGAATAATATAAAGTAGCATTTTGTTTTGAAAATAATAATTATGAAAATATGCTTATTATAGAATAAAAGTGTAATAAAATATAATATAATATACATTATTTAATTTTATAAGAAGAGTTCTTGTGGATATTATAATATATAAATAAATAATAATAATAATAATAATAATAATAATAATAATAATAATATTGTGAACTTGGGTTTTTATTTATTAATGTATACATTATATTCGTAACGTTGAAATCGTTATAGCTCATTTAAATATTATAATCTTTAAGAAATATTTATATTATAATATAATAACAATTTCAAATTTGTTTTTCTCGTTTTTACGACGACATTCATAGTATTATGCTCCTATTATTTAACATTTTTATACTTATGATGTGGTATGTCGTATGTATTATCATGTTATATTTCTCGTGTATTTTTATGATATTATTAATATAACGTCATTATATGCTCTTGCCTTTTGTGACATATATTTTCTAATTTATATTTCCACACATGTTAATATAAAAGTAAATCGATAAATATTAATTAATATTTATAAAGTAAAAAAAGAAAATCGAATCGAAATTTACATATTTTATTGTCGTCGTTATAATTAGATGTATATTATTATACGAGTACATCGTAATATATTTTATTGAGCTCAAAATACAAATCTCTGAGAAACAAATTTCCGTTAAAAAAAAAAAAAAAAAAAAAAACACTTACCAATGATTAACGACTTCCACAAAGAGTCGATACCGTGTACCACACTGTATATATATTATACATATATATACGGTTTTGCGTAATTGCTTTCTCGTGTAAACCTATCTTGTACATCGTCATCGCCGCCGTGCCGTTTGTCGATAAATCCGATACTCGGCCGTGTGTTTTCTGGGCTATATTATTATTTATTTTTATGCTATCCTTTTCGTTTAAAAAGACATTGTGTTCGTACACACAAATGAGAGCGCGTCGTATAATCATATTTATTATAAATCTGTAGAAAATTACATAGCCGATGACAGATGACAATTATAATAAATTTATTTTTTTTATTTTATTTTTTATCTTTCGATGTAATTTATTAGGTAAGCAAAAAATATCATATTATAATTTATAATAAAGTAATGTACCTATCTATAATAATATGAGTTTAAATGTTTAAATGTCTTAAAGACGTTCATTAATTATTATTAATTATCATTCATAATAATATAATCATCACATTCATCATTATTCAAAAAATAATGATTGAATAAAAAATGTAACCTAACTTAATAATTTCCATTATACGAATTGTAATATTCAATTTTACCGAAGTGTGTTATAGGTACCTATATAATAAATAATTATAATAAATTGTCGGATAAAAGTAGTCAGGCGTACCTGGGCAGGCAACTATTAATACACGTAACGCGGGATCGGTTTTTTTATGTTACGTTTGTGTCGTTTGTGTGTGTGTGTGTGTGTGTTAAAAAACTACACAGACGTGTTTTTTATTTTAAATATTAAAATAAATGTAATGTACTTACCTTATAAATCGAAGCAATTTACAAAATGTTAAATGATATAACTGATAAGTGTTATTATAAATTTTAAATATTATTATATTATATGTGTGCAAGAAAGCCGAACGGGCACGTAATTATTAATAGATATATTTCGGAATGAATTATGTGATAATTTAACATGATAATATATATATATTACGAGTATAATATTTCAATATTCATCGAATTCATATTCTAATTTTAAATGTTTATAAAGTTATAAATATATTTATAATATATATTAATTAAAATTAACAGTTTTTCCAAATCACAAACGGTTGTAGTGTATCAATCAATACACGTACGACGTACCATAGCAATATACTATTTTTTAGAGGAAAGTAATAAATAATAAATGTTATAAAACACGGTAATCTGCTATCATGAAATAATAAAAACGATTTGAGACAGGTGACCACTTATCACTACAACTCTTCCGTCTGTTTATGCCATAGAATCCGTCAAATTATTTTACGATTTACGCGCCAAAATATAATATAATATCTTTGATTATATTTTAGAATTTATAGACAATTAATAGTATAGCGGTATAAGTTGGGGTATCTGGTATTTACGCTGTATTCTATTATTATGCAATATGTTTATAAAGAGGAAAATAGTAATAAAAATAATGATGATAAATAAAAACAATAACAATCGCTATTCGCTATACGTTTTTAAACAACAGTGTATTAAAAATTTAAAACCGAGCGATCCCGGTCATTGTCTGACGACGCGTCGTTGTTGAGGTTTGTAATTTTGTATATTATATACATAGATATATTATGTTTTTTTTTCGCTATGAGAACTCACCGCGGACACGTTCCGTTACACGTCCGAGCCATTACGCCGACTTATTCGACGTGGGTCGTAGGCATATCCGACGGACGAAAAATATACATATTATAATATAATATATTGTATTATATTATACTGTATATTATACGACTAATAAGTAATAATAATAATAATAATAATAGGCTTGGGAGACGGACTCGTCCGCAAGCTGAGTGTATTTTCACGGAAAACAACCGTTTCCGACATGATTGTGCTGCCGTAGACGTCGTCGTTGTCGTCGCGTTTAATGTAATATCTATTTTAAATTACGTCTAATATTATTATTATTATTATATTGTTCGGAAGCATTCGCGCATTTATATAATATTATTTCACAAAGACAATAATGATGATAATAATAATATTATTGTTGTGTTGCTGGCGAACGAGTGATAAAAATATTCGTTTTGTGCGCTATTCCTTCCTCCTCCCACGCGCGTCATTATTATTATTATTATTATTATTATTATTATTATTATTATTATTATTGTATAAAACGTTAAACTCGCGGTTACTCACGGTCGGACATTATTATTTTTATTCGGCGTATTATAATAATATTACGCCGAATTACAATAACAATATGTAAATAATAAAATTTAGCTTTGTTGTTACGTCCAGTTGTCAAGACCGATTTCCTCCGCGGACACAAAACACGAAAAAAAAAAAAGGTTTGTCGATTATTGTCTCTCGCGTAGTTGGTGCGCGTTCTAATCTAATCTAAGTGTATCATAGGCATACAAATTTACAACGTCCCGTATACGTATAATATCATTTTTATTCCCAGGATATTGTAGAATTTCACAATAAACTATAATATTTTCACTGAGTATAATATATTATTTATTATAATAATTTCAACGTGATTGAACCTCTTCCATGAAAACTACTGTATTAGCGAATTCGGTCAAATAATAAAATACATATATATACGAGTATAATGTCACTGCACATGTCTCCGTTCTCGCAAAGAACGATAACGATCCTCGTGACGTTTTAATAATTTATAAAATATGCACAATAATAATATTATATATTTTTTTTTTATTACCGTTGCAATATACGTTTTTATAATGGACATTTGATTTTCCTACGCATTTGGACCGTTATATAATTATATTTAATTTCAATATTATAATATTTTATTCCGGTTTATACGTTTTATTATGGTGCGTTATTTTTGTGCACATCACCTTTCGATCCACCATAATACAATAATAATAATATTATAATGTGTACATGTACCATGTTATGGTTGGCGGCATACCTACCTATTTCTACCAATAATATGTAATATATTTTATTAGTTTCTTCCTAAAATCCCACAGACTTCAAGTCGTTTCAATTTGTAATATTCTCGTAAACTCGGTCCAATAGAGGTATTTTTTTTATATATTTAATATATTATAATAATGAAATGTTATATAATATAGGTTTTATTTATATTGAACGAATATAACATCTCAAATTTACATTTCTTTATAATCGCACGATCAAAAATATAAAACTGTTCATTATTTTTTTTTTCAAACCTTCGTATAGAAAAAAAATATTCCGCAAGGCATTAACCGTGTACGACTTGAGAACTAAACACACTCGTTTAGACGTACAAGAAAAAAATGAATACTATTCAGAACATCTAATTTAATATAGCAATAAATTAGACACGCCGTAGAGTAATAATTAATAATATACCATTCGATTGCATCTTAAATATAATTAATAATATTATAATAGTATAATACAATGTTTGACTCGCGATTTATAATTATTACGGTCGAACGAATAAAAACGATTTCTATAATTATTATCACGTTTAAATATAGGTTTATTAATAAATAATAAATGGATTTATTTCTCCTGCCAAGCGATAACGGAAACTATAATCAATATTATGACGTACTTGTGTAATAACAGCCCAATATTATTATTTTAAATATCGTTTCTTTGAATACGACATTATAATATTATTATTACCTGTATATGAATAAATATACCAATAATTATTATTAATACGAACAACAAGAAATATTAAGAAATATTATGTATTTATGTGTAAACACTCGTTTGGAATGTTATAAACACGTTGGAATATTATATATTTTCCGAGCCGAGAATTATGGAAATATACCGTTAACAATTGACCGATTGATTTTTGTTTTTACCAGATCATCATAATATATAGTAAATTTATAGTAATATAGTGCGTTTAAATTTTAAAACAACAACAAAAATATGTTTGGTTGCTCTACCAGAGTGCACGCCAAAGACCTCGGAGGCAGTACTAGTACTAAGCAATTCTTAGGTACTCGGTACTTACCAGAAACCGGGTAGCACAAAATATTATGTTGATGAGATAATAATTAACAATATGAAATAGTACATATTGTGCGTGTATATACATACATTGTACAATGTCATGTAAAACAGAATAGTCAAAATGAAAAATTGAAATAAGAATTTGATTTAAAATTAATAATAATAAAAAAAATAAGAAAATATTCTAATATTGATATTATTAAGTTTATTTTTATTTTATTATTAAAACGTCGTTGCCAGTGTATATTTATAATATTATTCTGATAATAATAATTATTATAATAATAGTGTCAAATATGTTCACGTTGGAGTGGGGATAATCGGGAGGGAGAGTGACCAACGGGAGATGTCGTGCCCCTCCTCGTCGCGCAACCCTTACTCGGTACGGTGACGAAAGGGCTGGACCGTCGTGACGGATCTCGTAACGGCGTGGTGGGGGTGTTGACCGCTTGCGCGCACGCGCGACGAACGGAAGAAACCGCTCGAAAGATCGCACTTTTTTCATTTTAAATTTAAATTTTTTATTTATTATTTTTTATTTTTTACCCACCAAAAATATTATTAATTATTATTGTCTTACGTTCCCTCCGTTCGTCGTCGTCGTATTGTTATAATAATAAATACTATACCAACGACGACGCGTGCGTGCGTTACACACACACACACTGCTCCCGGTCGTCGTCGGTCAGTATCGCTTGCCGCCGCTGATAGCAGCAGTGGCGGCGACGGCGGCAAACGCCCCGCGTGAGGTTCCGACAGCGATTCGAACGCGCGCACGTTCACGCACACACACAAACACACATACACATGCGCGCGCGTGAACACGGACGATCCCGCCGCCACCAGTTCGACCCGCACAGATCGCCGTCGGCCGCCGACGTGTTCGTGTTCCGATTCGATGTTCATCGTTATTATTTTATATTTTATTTAAAATTTTTATTTATTTATTTTTTTATTCGCCGCTTACGGTTTACGCGGGACCACACCGCGACGGGCGCACGCACACACATACACACACTTGTTGGGACCTAACCCGCGAGTGCGCCGCCGTCGCGACCTGTTGCCCGTAGTATTAAAATAGTAGTTTTTAATAATAATATAGTCGCGCGTGTGCGGTAGTAGTAGTAGTAGTACTTCGCCGCGACCAGTTGTAACGACACGCGTGTATCGTACGCGTCACGCACACGTTTTTCCGCCGACGGATTTTCCGCATCAGCCCGCCGCCGGCCGCACGACACGCGTGCGACGATACCGCGAGAGAAAATTTATTCACAGAGTGCTCGTGATTTCGGTGTGGAAACGTAATTAATTAATTATCGTTTTCTTCATGTTCGGGATTTTTTAACAAGTTTATAATAATATGAAAATTTGTTTTTCGTTATAATAGTTTTTTTTTTTTTTATTTATTTATTTACTTTTAATTTTTGGTGCGAAATAATTTTTTAACAACATTTTTACGCGGTCGTTCGTTCGTCGATTTTTGAGAGATTAGTGTGTTATTTTTCTTCCGCTGACGAATTATTATACGTACGCGATTGCCGTCGTTCCCCGTCAAAAGGTAAATTTTTACATTTTTTTTTCTCTCTGGGTTTCAACATTTATATCATTTTTTTTTCTGGTAGTTTCATTATTTTCCACTCGTCTTTTCACTTGATTTAGAATTTTTCGAGCAATCTCTCGATTATGACGTCAAATGAATAAAATTATTACTCCATTTTTACACGACGCGAGCACGTCATTTTATAATTTTCTTCTTGAATTTCACGTTAAAAATTAATATCTATCTCTCACGTTAATCATATATTGTGTCCCAAAATGTTCGTTCTCTTGTAATTTTTACAATTTAAAATAATATAAAAAATTATCTTATTTCATCCTTGTCTTGTTCGGTCAACGAATTATATTATATTATTATTTTTCACGTTTTTTTTTTTTTTTTTTTTTTTTTTTTAATTACGTACATTTTTAATTAACGACGTACCGACCGTCGTCGGTTTAATTACGATTTTATGTGTAAAATGACGTTATACTCGAGAGCATTCTCTACACACACACATTAGTTTCCGCCATTTATTAATGTAAACGAGAGGAGCCTTCTATGTGAATCAAAAATCATTGAGAAAAATTAAATAATAATATTAAAGGTATATTATATTATATTATAATATATATTTTTATTTTTCTATCGTCTCAAGGTGCGTGTGATCATTACATTTTTCATAAAATCATTGCACTTTACAATATATTATAATATATAATAATAATAACAACAATAATAATAATAATATGATACGGACAAGTCCGTACTCGATAATATTATACTTATACTTGCATCGCAATAATTATCGAAAATTACCTTTCTAAATTAAATATTAGGAACGATAAATTCCGGCGAAAATATCGATTCATATATGTAAAAACCACACGCCAAACGACGTTAATTATAAAAATAACAAAATGTTTATTGTCTCTCAAACACGTGTTCGACGGAAACACTATAAAATCTTCGCGTCCATTTTATCCGCATTATCGGATATGGTGTGCGGTTTACCTGCTGTGATAACGTGAAATGGTGGCGCCGAAGTCACCAGTATGAAATAAAATAAAATTACCTATATTGCGTTTTAATAATAGTACAGTTTAGTACGTGTTTAGTTGACTAGAGCCGGATAATAATAATTTTCCTATATTATTCCCGATAAAATGATGAAATGTTATCGTAATAATTATTATTTATTAGAAATTTGACCGTAATCGTTTAATTTTAATGTATAATATTATTGGTATGTCTAATAATAATAATTAGTACCCTGATATTTTCGCGTTTGTCATATTTCTCAACGAATATATTATAAATTTATAATTATTAATTTGCCGTTGAAACGAAAAACAAAACGTATAAAGTAAGGAAAAAAACAGTCCCGTCGTCTTCCACTGCTCATTACTGTCTCTGTTGTCCGACGACTCGCGGAGGGATCGTTTAAACAATGGAATTAGTTGTGTGTGCGAATGGCCGGCGGTGCGAAGATACTATACACATTATATATATATATACCCGGTTATAACCACGGTTAGGGTGCCCACTCGTCGCGCGGACACATGCGGCTCGTCGTATACCTAGGTCGTTTATTAAAACGTATAGGTTTGTACGTATATTATTAGTATGCGCTTACCGCGGGCACTAAGACACGACAGACGCACAAAAGGCCTAAAGGGGGAACCGGAGACCTTTGTCCAGCTGATTTTTGCAGGGACATTGCAGACGAACATCATACGTACGGATAGAGAGAGAATATATATATATATATATATATACGTGTGTGTAATAATCGCAGGGACATAATAATAACACATCATGGGAAAATATTCTTGACGGACTTTCCTAGGGTCGTGCAGTCCGTTACCCCCGATGTAATGTGTAATGTGTTAGTGTGTGCAGCCGAAAGGGCCACGTACAATAATACTTGTATAATATGTTATATTGTCCACAGGTGACCCCTCTAGGAAGAATACGAAAATTACGCGTAGACAATAATATAATATAATATGTTATAGCGTTATGGTTATTTTTTATTTTTATTTTTATGAAACATCTCGAGGTTTTGAATTTTATTTTAAAAAATTGAAAAATATTTTAAAACTCGAACGCCATAATAATAACTAACAATACTACCTATACCTATACATGGATTTAATCGACGTTTGCGGATCTGTCGACCTTAGAAAAAAAATTGGTGGGTTATATAATATATTGTTATAATGATCAGATCAATGTTATAGAAAATGTTATTATATCTCGACTCGGCCATTAATATAATATAATAATTTATATATAATATTATCGTGTTAATTGAATTTTTTCCCCACTCCATTCCACAATAATTATTGTTTATTATTATTTTTTAAATAATATTTCTGCGAAATTTCTTTCACGCTCTGTGGTGTACGAGGAAATAATTTCAAAATTCCGTGTAACAACACATTTCTGGTAAAAATACCCGGTAAAGTATTCAGAGAAATCGTGTATTGTATTCGTACAATTTAGAAGTATATCACAAGGGATTCCATTTTAAAATTATTGTACTTATTGTCCGATGACCGTGTACAGAGTCCACACGCGTTGACAATGTATTGTACGTACTATAAACATTGTACTGCTGCAGCAGAAACGACGGACAAGCGTTTACAGTTTCCAAATGTCCGTAATCATATATCATTCATTCCGCACGTTTATTTTTAATATGAAATATTTTAATCGTGTACGATAATATTATGTTAAAATCGACGTGTAACGTTGGTACGCGTGCGTGTGGTACGACGTTTTATTTATTTTTTTTTTTATTCCGAAGATTCTGATGTGAGAAATGAGACGATCGTTTTTTTTTTTTTTTTTTTATATATGTATTTAATTAAAATGTATCTCTGTTTGTTATTTTGATAACGTATAATATAATATTATAACAATGTGGCGGGACCCGTGATGGTATAGGAAAAAAAGGAATATTACCGTCCGTCTTCCTCTTGAGACGATCATTAGAAAACATCACGTGTACAACTTTCGACCATTAATCAACGGGGGGAAAAACACTTAGTGCGTATACGCTCTTTATTAATGAATGCTTTACGATTTGACGATCGACATGCGTCTATCAATCAAAAAAGAGTTATCTACGATATGTAATAATATAACCATAACGCGGAAAGACTTGAACGCGCACGTGAACTTGGTCTGTCCGATAAATAATATCGTATACGAACAAATATTATAACCGTCGACGACGACGGCGGACAGATATCATTATTATAAATATTTATAACGCTATTATTATTAATAAAATATACAATGTGTATTACCTGTAATTTAATGTTTTTATTTGTTTATTATATTATGACGATATTCCGTTGCAAAATTTATAAAAAAAAAAATAAAAAAATAATCCGACGTGTTGCGAGAAAAAAAAGTAGAAACAATTTGAATTAATATAATATTACTTAATATAATATATTAATATTTTAATTATAAAACGCGTTTGAAGTAATCATTTTATATATTTTTAATTATTATCGGCGCTCGTGTAAACTTGTGTAGTTATACAATTATTTGCGCTGTCGGCGGGGTACTTATAACGAGGTATAAAATTATACCGCGTTTTTATATACAATTTATTTATAAATTATAATATAATATATTGAATATTCAGATAATATGCAAATAGCATAGAAATCACTTGTGGCTATATATATATATATATATATATATTAAAAAAATTAAAATGCGTAAAAACAAAAGTTATAATTATAATATTATGTGGGGCTACCGTACTCTACAGTAATAAAATAATAATATACGAATATTACTGTTTTTTACCTTTTTTCTTCATCGTCACCAAGCTATCATGTTACAGTCACACAAACCCCTTCGTCAATCTCAATACAGTTATTAAATTATTATTATGGATCTAATTATATCATTATTATTATTATTATTATTATTATTATTATTATTATTATTATTAT
>JAIUCT010000001.1:36236407-36274644 GCA_021307375.1 Tetraneura akinire | reverse complement strand
AATAATAATAATAATAATAATAATAATAATAATAATAATAATAATAAAATATGCGTTTTAAGAATGTTATATATACGACGATGAAATAATAATAATAAAAACACTAGTCTTTCCCAAAGAATAAATCGTATAATTAGTATGTATAACATAATTATGTCGAGTTAAAACAATATAATAATTAAATAATCACGACGTTATATTATTTATGTTTTCAGTATACCGTCTGCCGACGTAATATAATAATTATTGTATTTATAATATAATTATTTTATATACGTAAGTACTGTAATATTATTAAAACGTGCTGCCGACGGCTTTTCCCACGTGATCGTTTCGGGTGTTAAAATGTTTATTTCCTTTTGAAACGGTACTGTAAAATATTTGTATATTACGCACGAGTGATGAAAATTTCGTGTTTGTGAAACTGTGGGGATTTCATACTTATTTCCAATATCTTTAAAACGCTAATAATTATTCTGTTCGTCCTGTATTCTAATATATATAATATTTATATACGAGTCTCGTATAGGGAGTGCCTTAAAGTCTATATCGTCTTTGATAAAGACGCCGCTATATATACATACTAATATATTGTATAATATATATTATGTATTTCGCAGCGACAGAGAGAGACACACTCCTCGGCTATCATATACCTATAGCCTTTCACCTTTTAACCTCTGTTCACTGCTTAAGTGTTGTTCCCACAGCACTTACAAGTTGTATACGTATGTAGGGAATAATATTATGTGTCCAGAATCTTCCTCCGCCCACGTGTGTGCACATATAGATGTATATTATTATTGTTGTGTTGTGTTCGAGCGGGTCTTCGAGGTTAAATTGGCAGCAAAGTTTTTTTCGTATATACGATTTCGCGATCCTCGATCGTTATGTATTACCTATAAATTATTATTTTCTCGCCTTGTACCTACGTATTATTGTATATATATATATATATGTACATTGTTTTTTGCATCAGCCGCCGCTGTATAAAATGATCGTTGACTGCGTATATAATATACGATATACCTAGGTATAAATTATATTTTAAAAAATATCGCGTCTATAATATTATATGTATAGGTACAAGCAGTACAATGTATAAAAATAATATTATAAAAAAAGAATATTATATCTAGTCGTTATCACACGCCTCTACTTCACCGCGATCTTTTGATTGCGCTCGTGAATTCCATTCTTTTCGTTTTATTCTTTTTCTCGTGCATTTATATATTATAATATAGAGACGTATAATATGCAGTTGTATACGGATGGGTTAGGTTCCTCTTACTGTTTAAGCATATACCTGCAACCAGGTATATAATATAATATACCATACGCTCTTGCGGTATCGGATTTCTCATCGAATCACGTGCGTAATACATAAATGGTCCCCCCCATCCCTCTCCCCCAAAGCATTTGCCCATTGTCTCGGGCCGGGCGCGTTATTATTATTTTAAACCGCAGCCGCCGAATGATATAATATTATAATACGATAAAAAAAAAAAATAAACGTTTCTCGTTGGCGAAAGAGCTTACAATATAATATTTTATTACAGATTTTGCATGCGCGCGCTTAATATACGAACGCACGCGATCATCGATTATATACGTCTTCCCCTGGAATATTATATTCTTCGGACGCGACTATCGCGGGTAAAAAATGATAATAATAAATAGCTATATTCACTCGTATGGATATTATATTGTATTTATCGCGGCCCGCGTTGACAATTTGAGTCACGCAATGATAATATATTGTATAGTACCCTTGAACGACGCAAATGGAAATATCTCGCCGATCATCTCGCGCCGTTGTTATACGTACAGCATCAAATGCATCTAGGAATTCATCGATCTTTACATGCTCTATAATGTAATAAAGTACACGTGTATACGATACGATATGATTCCACGCGTCTCAATGTTATCTAGTTTAAGGAGAGTTGATGCGTGTCTGTCCGCAGCACAGTTATGCGGCCGAATCGATTACACCGCGTGTAAAATGACATATATATTTATAATATTTTATGCCCGAAAACGGTAGTGTTGTATTGTTATATTGTATACACGCGGATCATATGGGGTTTTTTTTAAAAAAAAAAAAAAGACTCGTCGTCATAATTATTACGGTTCAACGTATAATTTACGACGTGTTCGCGCGACAACAAATAATATTATAATATAATATTATATTATATACCTACATAATATTATATCGTTTACGGTTTACCGCAATGACGTGGCGGCGAAAAAACGCATCCGCGAATCGATAACAAAAAATATTATTCACGAAGGATATTATTCTGATATTCCAATCATCCGTCGGTATGTATACAGGTATATATTATAAATTATAATGCACGTTGCATCGTCGTATATAGTTATTATGGCGTATTTTTTTCGTCTATTTTTTTTTCGGATTTTTGCGGTTTGCAGCTCGCGTATATCGTGTTATGTTACACTCCCGAAGCAATAATATGAGTCTTGCGGATACACCCATCGTCATCATCATCGTCTTATATCGCCTAACCCGTTCGCGATACGCAGAGAAATGCGTGTAACACATAAGAATAATACGTACGTACGTATTATAATATTATATTAAACACGGTCGTAAATCCCATCTCGCGTATAATATATACACGTGTTTGGTTGTTCAATTTCCTCGTTGTCGTTTGTTATTATTTATTATTATTTCCAATACTGTAACCGGGTATAATTTTGATGTTATTATTATTTGTTTATGTGTGCAAGTAATAGGTTTACGTATTTTTTATACTTTTGTACCGCAATATGGTTGCGGGTGAATTGGGAAGTTTTTTTCCACATATACGTATCTATTTGGCAATCGAATTTTGGCTGTAAAATGATTATATTACGACGAGTATATACTACGTCTTTGCCGTTTTCCGGCGTAGTTATACGTTTTTGTATTATTTTCGTTTATATATGTTTCGTATATTATAGTGTCTTTGACGATTTGTATATTATAATAATTTCCCGTCGAGAGTGTGTCGGAACACGAAACACGAACACATGCTGTTTAATATGGGTGCGCTGCTCGTAATAATATATATATATATATATATAAATACCTATATATATTCTTAATGCTCGAGAGTTTAATTTATAAATACCGTCGAGGGCTAACCGCTTCTATTCGGTCTTAAGGTGCTATATTCGCGTCGTGTGTGCTTGCGGTGTATACATTGCGGCCGCTGCACGACGGCGGGCGGACGTCCTTTTAATTTTTGACATAATTATCCATTCAGCGGCGACGACCTTACACAAAACAGGAATATCCGGTGCTAATGTTATATTCTATTTAATATACGTATAAATGATTATATGAAATCGGTCGTCTATACATCAAACGAGAAAACAGAACAGTGTATACGCTTTATAATATATTATACGTATGTACCTATATGAATTTAAACGGATTTTGCAATTGCGTACGCGTTAATTTATATACATAAGTCGACATTTCTATCGTTGGAAGCGTTTTGACGTCTGTGTGTGTGTGTGTGTTGTATTATTATAACCTTCCCCGATAATAACTGGGTTAAGTTGAACGGGTTCGCGTAATGTTTTATGGAATTTCTTGCGCGTTTGCTATATAATAAAATATAGGAAAATTTTTAATACACAATAACGTATAATATTATATTATTATAACGGAGTAAAATAAAACGATAACGCGAGTCAATTACTATACGTATAATATATATAGAATATTATAAATTTATAACCAAAATCGACTCTGGAGTTTTTGTATACGCGTTTTAATCGCGCGTATTTTTATTATTATATAGGTGGGTATAATATAAGAAGACGTACGTACGAACGGTCCTCACAATATTTTCGTACTTATGTATATATATAAAGTAATATTATATAATAATAATACCGGGATTTAAATTTTTATCGACTTCCATCTCCCGTTTTGGGGGTAGATATTATATTGTTGTTATTATGTACCTACTATTATATAGGTATACCGTATACGTGTGACGGGGCGACCATATAACGATAGAATATAATAATAATATACGATCCCGAGGCGCAATCATCGTGATTACAGTCATTTGCATATTATGTGTGATGTATAATATAATACGTATATTACATATACGCGTACGTCTGTTCACGACGTATATATACTAAATTAACGGTGTTATTTCCCTTCCGTCCGTACGGATACAACGTTATAATATGGTCTCGTCTTCGTGTATAGTTATTATATATTTCTTATAAATTTTTTTTTTATTATTATTTTTATCTCTCACAAATCATTTGCTCGTCGACGGCACACACACGCACCTCCGTGTATGTTATACCTAACCTATAATACGAATTCGTATATTATTATACACACACACACATACACCCCGAATGAAAGAAGACGAGGAAATTCCCATGAGATCTGCTGCTGACACGAGACGCGGAGGAAAACCAACCAGTAATCAAAAACTATATAATTTCGATACGAAAAAAAAAATAAATAAAAAACTGACATTGTTCGTATAAGTGTCTAGTTTTCGTGCGCGTATTATGTAGAACAAATATAACGCGATATAATATTATATAGAATTCGGCAATGAAAAATAATAATAAAGATCGTATACGTCGGACGACGCCCCGAGAAATTGAAAATTATATTGTTTGTTTTCCCCAGTAATTATATGATGATGATGGTCGTCCTTTTTACTTCTTTCCGAATTCGGAACCTCATTATATTATGTAGTGTATATTATATTGTATTGTTGTGTGTGCACGTATCGTATATTAAAAATATTATTCGTCTTTCGTTTTTTTTTCTACTCTTACTTTATATTATAAGAAAAATAAGGGGAACACCGTGCGTATTGTGGATATTCCAATAATTCCGAAATGAAAAACGCGCCCATATAATACGAGATAATAACACACCAGTTATATTATAATATTATATTTTTGGGGTAGAACGACGACGATTCGTAAACTGTGACCTATTTATTATCGACTACCGCGCATCTGCGCAGTAAACGTCTCGAATAAGGGTAGTATAATGATGATGATAATAATATAATATTATTACACATTATATAGTCGAGCGTAGTAAACAAACCGTGAACATTTTTCGAAATCATGAGAATTTCAAGCATCGCGATAAAAATAATAATAAAAACCGTTATACTCTGTACACACGCGTATATAGGCATATATACCATATGACCTTTTCTCTCTCTCAATCTGGCTCCGTTTCGTTTTAATCGCGATATTTAAATCGTACGACACGACTTCTAATCCGTATACGTATATATATATTATATTATATCTTTAAGTCCTCAAACGCGCGTATATATATATATATATATATATAATACCCACTCTAGAGACGGTGTCGAATATATAATGTAGGTACCTACCTAAATAAAAAAAAAAAAACAAATATTGAAACGATAAACGCGAGACACTTATTCGTATGTGCTCCTCATTTGTCAATGTCGACCTTTAAATCCTTTTCGCATCAAATGTTTCCTGCGTGCAGAACTGCTCGTGTGATGTACCTATACCTATATACATTATATATATATATATTATTATGTATATAATATGATACGTGTATTATATATATAGGCTCGGTTACCTATTGTCATGCGACGACGATATTATTATCATGAATAGAATGCAAAAAAAAAAAAAAATAATAAAAAAAAAATAAATCGCTCGTTGCGCAAGACAGAATCGTAAATGATTTTCAAAAGGGTTGTGTAAACACACACGTACCGGGAGGAGGAAGCCACATCACTACGGGGTGTATATGTACCCGCCGGCGGCGTACGCGCGGAACAGTAGTTCTCATAGTATTTTCATTGTGCGCTATTTGGAAATCTTATAAAACAATTAATCACCCGGGGGGGTCGCGTCTTCTTTCCCCGACATCCGATTTCCTGGCTCCCTCCGGTTTTATTTTTTGCCTATATTACATTCGTCTCGAGGCCCCGACGATGACTTTTTTCCTCGAATCCGCCGCGCGTATACGGTTATTATTTTTTTGTACGATTATCATCATCACGTTACTATTATACCCTATTATATGTATCACGAACGCGAAACGCGAACCGACGTCGGTCGTCGCAAAAATTCGTTATCAGTTTATCAACGATCGATAATTTTTTTTGAATGTTTTTGAATTCGAATTTTTAAAACTTATCGAAAGAGCGATCTTCGCTCATATATTCGGACGGCTCTTCCGCGGATATAATATTATTAGTATACCTGCAAACTGTCGAGACGAGAAAGATTTTTACTAAATTAGCACCAGGATTTAACGCGTATGTAATATTAATATATATTATTTTTAAATACGTTTTATTTTCATTGACGGCGCGGAACGGAAAACGAAAAGACCAACGACACTTGTTAATGAAATCGTTTGGGGAGGTCGTCGCGGTCGGTCGAATTGTGTGGTCGGTCGGTGTAATGTGTATGATGTGTTTACTCGTACAACAGGTTCCGTTTTTTTATATATATTTTTTTATTTTATTTTTTATTTTTTAATAAGACCAAAGGTCACGGCGGTAAATATGGTATGTTAACGCGCTCTCGTATACGTTGTACTGTAATATACGTACAATATAACAATAAAATATAATAATAATAATAATAATAATAATAATAATATAATAATAATAACTGGTTATCTATGCGTGCGTTTGATGAATAGGATAGGTCGCGAGCTCAGAACGAGTTTTGCACCAGTCTCGGGCGCGCGCCAGTCCAGTTCCCCAGAGACGCGACCGATTACGCTATACGCGTAATATTACCGTAACGTGGTGATGTGTCTGGCCGTTCTCGAGTCGATAAACTCTTCCCGTCACGATAGAATAACACGACAGACGCCTCACACAATGAGAGAAAACCCCTCGCGACTTTGGGGTGTTTTTAATTTTTGTTTTTTTTTGTTTGACTATATGTAATATGCCGTATACGAAGAGAAATCGGACGACCTTTCCCCTCTCCCCGTATATTATACGTTTAATAAACGACGGCCGCTGGTGCCCTGGTGGTCGTTTCATCGTTATATATTATAAAACAGATACGATTATTTCGTATTCATCTCGTACCGAACTCTACATTACAATAATAATATTATATTAATGTACGTTATAACATTATTATGTTATATCCGTGTCAAACGCGAGCGCCGGCGCGTGTTACCCGGTATCTGGTAGCCGAACCGGTCCGGTCGTAAAGAAAATAATGTATATTACGAGAGCCCACGGCGGCAATATTGTGTATGCTCGTGTATTATTTTGTATAGTTAGTATAGTCTGTGTACATAATATATTATACTCTATGTATGTATATATATATAGAGTATATATACGACAATGCGCTGTCATTCATCCGACGACTGCGGGGTTCATTCACGGAAAACGAACGATGGTTTCCACGATAAAATTATACTATAACTTGTATATACGTAATATAGGCACAAATAGGAGGTAGTTTGAGGGGACTTAAAAGCTTATATTAAGACTATATAGTCTTTGATACTTTGATATACCTATAAATAAATAAAATTTTCTGAGATATAATTCGTATTTTTACGATGATAATTTAGCCAATTATGGAAGATTTATGTCCCTCCGTTTTTTTTTTTTTGCTATTTGCACCTATGTGATACGTATTAGTTTTATATGTAGGCACTCGTATTATACGGTTTTGATGTCGTGTGTGTACGGCGATTTCTTGTTTTCGCGCGATGATATTACACATACTTTATAATAATAATTACGTGCGTACACATTTCATGTGTATTTTTTAATGATATTTCGACGAAATCAAATAATTTCACCGAGAGGGGGGAAAAAAGAAATAAGTGTGTCCGGTCGATTGGACGAAGCGTTTGTTCGCGGTGAAAGTCTCCTCCGGACGGGCGGCACAGATGTATATTTAATATAGTCGTTTGAAATCTATAACATATTTTCGCCATTTAGGCGGCCCTGTATTGATATACGTGAAAAAAAAATCGTTCGCTTTTTTCGTTCGGATTTCTCGACAAAAACGCGCGCGTTTCTCGAACATGACAAAATAAGACGCGATGTATTTTTTTTTTAAGTTTATGATATTATTACGCATATATAACGTTCATATTAGGTGATGTGTACATGTATTTGTATACTTTTTTGATTCGCAAAGGCTCCGTTATCGGACAGGTTAGATTTACTATTAGATTTACGGACGAATAGATTTGAGGAGGAATTTTTTTTTCAAAATATGGAATAAAAAAAAAAAGTATAATTTTTATTTAAAATTGGCCCTAAATTTTATGTCCATAAATATATACCTATATATTATTCGGACGGTGTGTTTAGTAGTAGTGTATGTATAAAAAAAAATATGATTGATGATGGAAAAAAACCTGTGTGATACCTGAACGGCGGACGTTTTTTTTCGCGGGCTGTTGTAGGAGACGGCGGGGTAGCTGCAGCGAGGAGGTCGACGTCGACGTCGACCACGAACGACGAGCGTGCACCGCCGCTGTTGCGGAAGACGACGAACTGCACCACCACCACCACCACCAGCAGCAACAACAGCACCACCACCACCACCACTGCCACCGCCGCGACGACGGCATGGCCGATTCGGAAACGAACGGTGGCGGTACTGGCGGCGGAGGCGGTGTCGGCGTGACCGAACAACCCGTCGAGCCGGGCGGATGGCGGACATCGTACTACGAGCATCCGCTGACCGCGGCCACGTCGGCTATGCTGAACATATCCGGCGGAGCCGCGGGCGACGAACAGGGTCAGCAGCAGCCTGGCCAGGGCCAGGGCCAGGGCGGCGCTCCCCTGAGTTTTGTCTATGAGTATTACAAGCTGCCGCATCTGACCGCCGTCGACGCCGTCAAGGACAAGCAGCTTGCCGACATATGGCCGTAAGTGATGACGACGACGACGCGCGCGCGTCTGTTATACCTAATAATAATACGTCGCCGCCGCCGCTCGTACGTTACTGCTATACCGCCGCTGCCGCTTTTTATTTTCTTTATTAATATCATAATAATATAATATCTTATCTTATCTTATCGCTATAATATTAATACATATTATTAATTAATCTAAAATTAATAAAAATAATTAATGTATTATGTCTTGGCTGTTCGTATATAATATAATATCGTTACGTTATTAATAAATAACGTAATGAGATGTAAAATTAAACAAGTACGAGTACAATTATGTATTTATTGTCTAAAGCTAAACTAAACAACAACAATAATAATAATAATAATGAACGATTTTCGCTTTATTAACACGCTTAAACATATATTATGAACGTGATATTTTTTAACATTTATTATTGCGCGTATAAATTCGTTAGGTTACGTTAATTTTGGATTTTTTTTTTTTAACGTCTGCCATTGTTTTTTTTAAATTTATTTTTAAATTTTAGGTAAATTAGTTAATTCTGTGGACAAAAAAACAAAATTACCAGCGTATATATTATATATTATAATTAATGACATTTGCACAAACGACGTATTTCACAACACTTGCAGTCGTTTTTTTTTTTTTATTATTAATATTATGCGATAATTATTAATTATTCAACATTTTTGTTCTTTCACATAAATTCCATCGGCATGTGATCAGTGCGTGTGCGTGTGTATATATTATACGTATAATTTGTATGGAATATATACGAGTTAATGCAACCGCGACCAACGTCTGAATAATCCGATATTATAATATTATAATATATATGTGTATAATGCATATTACAGACGTTTTTTTATATAAAATAGTAAAATAAAATAAAAAAATAAACGACCAGGTTGTGTAACATTCATACATAAAATATATTATGTATTGACTTCTGTGTTTATATATTATGTATACACGTTGGATATCACAATATTATAATCAATTAATTTATTAACTATAACTTATTGCCAGTGGTCCATCAAATTATTATTTTTATATTATACGAACGCAAACTGGTTTTCTTCCTAATTAGAACGAAATATATGTATAAATATAATTTATGAATACCTATATATTTTGGAAATGTGTCACGGAGAGAGAGAGATGCGAGTGGAAAAGATTAGTAAAATCGTATATTTAATATAATATAACTATAATTTGTTTGTGAATTACGATGGCCTTAAATATTATTAATTTTAAAATATACACATCTTATTTTTGTTTTCTGAAATATAAAATAATAATACGTATGCTATATATAAAGACATCATGCCTATCGTGGTTAAAATTATTATTTAAATAGGTATATATAGTATTAATAAGCTATGAGTATGTCAAGACTATATATTTAAATTTATCGATTTTGGTTAATATTTTATTTTGATTTAATTCTTTTAAAATATATAATTTCATTCGTATTATATTTTATAATCGGATTTTTGTCAAATAATAATATTATTATTGTTGTATAATGCGAGCTCTTTGAAGACTCTCGAGTTATAATTTGGATTTATAATGAAGGATTAAAATCCGTTCATATGATTCATTTTTTTTCCTTACGTAATTTTCTACGTTTTCAATATCGTGTTTTTTAATCTTTAAACTCATTTTAATAGAAGATTGAGGTTTTCGTGCGTATTATATAATAATATATGCAAATTACAATATTATCTACAACAGTATACCTATATAATTTTAGGATACGAATAAGTATTTATTTATATAATACAGAATGAGTTTTGTGTAATCAAATTTCGTACTCTTTTATATGTCTTATATTAATCTGACAAAAATTTGTTGATATGTGTATATAATTATTATATAAACCTATAATTCTAAACCAGCAAGGATTCTATATATATTATTTAAATATATATCATAGACATGATTTTTTTAACATCTCTGAAATTTATTATATATTATTATAGGCGCGTTTGCATATTTGCACATTTCACTCGAAAAACCGAATGACGATGGAAATGTATTTTTTAACGAGTGCACTCGATGATGTATTTATATAATATATAGGTACTATACGGGAACTCTTGTAAAACACAAGATAATATGATGTAGAATTTTATGTTATAGTATATACGATATTTCAGTCGTGTCGCGTCCCGTGAGATCGGCCATTGCCCATAATACGCGTATAATATAATATAATATAAAAATAAAACGTAATACGCCGGCTGTAATAACGTGCTTATATAGGTATATATTTATAAATTCTCTATTGTTTTTGAAAAAAATATACACTTATTTATTTATTTATCATTGGACATAACGAATTGTATATATTATTTATACCTATACGGCTGCAGCGCGAAAATACATACGCGTTTTTTTTCTTTTATAATTGGTTCGAAACAATAGGAGAATTTTTTTTTTTTATTTAATATTATTTTCATCTTAAGTCTGCAGAAATCGCGAAGTAATAATACGCGCGCATTATTAAACGGAACGGCTCGTATAGGTTATATATATATTATATAATTGATCGCGGGACCTTTGATATACCTAATATAAAAAATAATGCGTGTGTATATATACGTATTATAATATATCGAGTTACTATCGTGATGACGACACGGTTTATATAATATGGAGGTACGTCTTAAACACAAAAATTAGGCACATCGCGTTTTTGGTATATTATATAATATAATAATAGGATATACCTAATAAATATGCGTGATCCACGCAGGTATTTTTTTAAATATTTATTATAATATAAGGACGGTGATCTATAATTTATAGTCTTTAGGGGTAGGTGTGTGTGTGATCTCGCAATTATAACCCATTGTAACGCGTCCGTCGTAATATTTCATAATATACGACCTCGCGCGTTAACCCTTTTTCTTTCTATATTTTTAATACATATTATATATACGCGCTTTATGGGAGGTCTCGTATTATAATAATAATAATAATAATAATAATAATAATATATAATATAAAAATACGCGAGCGCGTGTATAATTTTTTTTACGACGCGATGTTTCGTGTATATGTACGTATAATAATATATCCCCGCGTCTATTCCGAAATCCGATATTCGGAGCACCTCGTTTGTATGTGTATTATAAAAACGTGTACGCGTATACCTATATAATATTTATACGAGATGAAATTTAACGGACGAATAAATCCGCGCAAAGATAATCTCGCGCGGACCAATCCCCTCGGTATACATTTTTATGTATAGCGGTATAATATTATAATATATTCGTCTTTGGAATTTCCCGTGTGCGTATAGAATTTTGCATAATTTCGCAATACGAACGGATATATACTCGTATAATATAATATATTATATTGTATACGTACGCGCATCCGTATGTATAAATAGAGTGAAATAATAATAAGATTTTTTTTTTCTAAAACGCATTATTTTAATTTTGACGTGATGAAAGAACGACCACCACCGAGACGTTAAATTGTTAAACGGTGCGCGCGCGCGCTCCCGAGTAGGAGAGAGAGTTCGTATAGCGGGGTGTTCGTTTCCAGTCCATTTAATTTGGCATTGGCTCGCGTACGTTCTGATGGGCGTGGTACCCCGGATGCTGCACAGAATCGTACGAGATGGACCTGAACGCAGGAGGTGTGTAGTGTGTACGCGTATTATATTATATTCTGTTCGGTCTCGAAGATGGCACAAATCTTTACCGAATTATAATAATACCTATATGATATTACTCGTCGTATTATATATTAATATTATGATAAATTTTATTATTATATTCGTTTCCGTTTTGCCATCCAGTTTACGTACCTATATATTGTCTTTTATATATTATAATAACGTATGTAATAGGCAATATTATAAATATAAATGTATTCGTATATATAATCGATATATGTCTAAAATCATAATATCGCATTATTTACGATTTATAAAATTCCGATCGCGGTATACAGAAAATATAAAAAGTTTAAAATTATTGTATAATCTATAACAGTAATATTTTAATAAAATTCTCGTTTAATATACCTAGGTATTATATTTGTGTATACACGATTTTATCATGCGCCGCGATATCATTTTTAGTTTTGATACCGTTTTTTAACGGTCCGCTCGTTACCCGCGCTCTTCGACAAACGTTAAAGTCTCCAAAGGTTATATATTATATTATATATAGGCTTCGCTAAGTCGTTTTCTCGCTTTTTTCCGTTATCGTATTATGGTCGTATACCATGAGACTATTATAATAATATATAATGTATATATTCGATCTTTCGTATGTATAAAATAAAAAATATTATATATCGTTCAGAATCTCCCGCACGCGTCCGATAATAATATATTATATAATGTACCTATATAAGATATTTCTGCTGATCTCCTAAACCCTGCACTGCGGGGAGCATATATCGTAAGATACGATGGAAAGTATTAAATTCCACATTTATCTATATGTATATTTTTGTATTATAATTTATAACGTTACACGCGTTTATCGTTGCCAATGCAAATATACGTTTATACCTATGTATAAAATTAATATACGTATAATCGTCCTAAATAACGATCGGGAATTTTTTTTTTTTATCATAATATGTAGGTATTATA
Source organism: Tetraneura akinire (assembly GCA_021307375.1). Lineage (NCBI taxonomy): Eukaryota > Metazoa > Arthropoda > Insecta > Hemiptera > Aphididae > Tetraneura > Tetraneura akinire. The sequence goes on along the minus strand of JAIUCT010000001.1, from coordinate 36,261,093 downwards.
TTTATATAAGTATACGATAAATGTATTTCGCTAGATTTTTATGACTGTCCATAAAATATAATATAATATAATGTCGTTATTGTGTATATATTGGCCGTATAATATATACATAATGTGCGACGTGATCTTTTTTTATTGGTCAATATCGTCGTCGACGACCGCGTTATCGTCGTTCGCGCGCGGGCGTTTTCGCGTGCGATGGTCCGTTGTCGCGCGTATACATATATTTATTATTTATCTGTATATAATATAGGTATACATAGCGTATACATAACATTATAATAAACGACTCTGGGTATAATAAATAAAAAATATAAATATGCACGTGTGACAATGCGACGGTGTGAAAATGTCTGAATAAAAGTATAAATAATATAATAATATTCGGGTTATCAATTTGGAGGAATTACAAAAAAAAAAAAAAAACCATTATTCGTGTCCGGCTCGGCATGCAAGAATTAGCATTATTATTTTTTACTATATATATCGTTATATGGTCGAGAGACAATCCGTATAGAAAGTTATCTTTACGAAAAAAAAAAAAAAAAATATTAGATACCTATTTAATGTAATAAACTGCAGTTATTGGTTAAGTTTTCATATAATACGAGTACATATTAAATTCTATATATTATATTATATGAATGCGCGACTGCGGTGCGCAGAACTGATTAAATTAGTCTTTAAAAAAACTGTTATTGTATGTATATTATACACACACACACACATATAGTGTTATTCAAATAATGTAATATATGCATCGTGCGCGTAGACGTATATACCGTGTGATGCAGGATGATCGAAACAACTTTCTAATTAGACTTGTGCAATGACATTTGAGAAGATCTGGCGCGTCCATTAATGCGGTGAAAACCTGCACTCAGCAGCACATATAATATATTATACGAAATATGTACATTAATTTTGGCGTTTTTGACATTTTCAAATAGTATATTATTCTATACTCGTACTACTATATAACATTATAACAGAACGTGTGTGGGGCGAGTTTTTCAGATTTATTTTTTTTTTTTTTTTCCGCACACAAACATAATATTATTATATTATAATACAAGTGTTTTATATTTCTTTCTTATTCGTTTTATTATTATATTATATATGTTATACCTACGGCGAAAACCTGTTCCTTCGCCGTCGTCGCGAGCTCTCCGCAAAGATAGACGATCCCGACACGCCGAGTCCCTGATGGTGTACCTATATATTATAACGTTACGACAGACCGCGCGATATCAAATGTCCAGATCCGGTTCTGGGTATTTGTCGCCCGAGTATACCGCGTATATATTTGTATGCCATTTATTTAGCGCGAAAAGAAGAAAAAGAGATCTTTCACGCCATTTTTCCCCTCAAAATATCTGCAGTGTATAATATTATAACACGTTATAAACGATATGTGTAAATTCGCACGTTTTATTATTTCAACTCGGAACAGAATACGCGTCGTATATAAACTAATGATAATAATAATAATAATATAACGATTATACATACTAAATAAATATATATTATGAACTATAATGACCCGGTGTCAGATTATATATAAAAAAAAATTATACGTCCGTGTATATAGTAAATAAACCCGTGTATAGTTGTAAATTGACACGTACCGAAAAGAAAGAAAACGGTGGCGACTAGCAAACGAACTACACGCGTATAATATAATATAGGTACCTATATGAGTGATGCCATGACGAGTTCATTATGACAAGCTCGATGAAGTGATGGGAAATCGGGTATTCGGAAAGGGTGCCGAAGCAAACGCACTCGGACGACGCTGTTTATATTGTATAATATTATTATACTTATATGTACGTGTTTCTTCGGATGTCGGTCTTCTCCCTCGTTCGCGTTCCTATATATATATAATATTATAATATATTTTTTATTATTAAAATAAACTAACTAGAAGAATCCGTTGGTGCGTAATGTTTTCCAAAGGGGTCGACGAGCGTACCCTTATACGGTTATGGGCTTAAAAAAAAAAAAAAAAAAATCGGGGATGACGTGCGTGTTGTAAACCGAAACCGATCCCCGCAACACACACCTGTCCGACGCCGTTCGGTACGGTGCAAGAGTATGATAATATAATAATGTAGGTATATATAATCGATTTTAATAAATTACTATCACGTGTATATTCCATCATGTTTGATTTTGATGATACAAAAAAAAAAAAAAAAAATAATACTAAATTTATATAATACGTCTTTATTTCGCTAAAATATAATATAATATTATTTCGATCTGTACATAAATATTAAGCGTCCCGTCGATCGGCCGTGAACTATATTATAATATTATTATTATATATTTGTTTGTTTAGATAAAATATTTTGTTTTCGACAACATTTATCGCGCTTTCTTCGCTTGTTTATTACTAAAGATTTACGCTGCAGAAAAACATAATATATTATATATATCATACCGCGCGACCGCGTTTATTGAGTTTTTGGCGTATCAAACCGTATATTATACACGCGGTAAACGGTAACCGCGTAACAGTTCTGCAGAGACCGAACGGATTAAAAATATTATTGTCCCGACGAATATAATGTTATTTTGTACGTATTAAAAGCCGTTACGCGCGTGTCCGGTAGACGTATACGTCGATCTATAAATAGCTAACGATAAATAAAAAATAAACGCTGACGGAAATAAAATCATATTCCTATATATCTTATCATCATATATCATTATTTAATGTATATTATCTATCGGATCGAGTGAACGGCGGGGATATAATATTTTATAATATGTGAGATCGATCGATTCTATAGTAATTAATAATTATAGATACAACACTATATATTATATTAGTGCTTACGCCAATCAAAAAACGTCCGATCGTTAATATATTTTTATTTTTTTTTTAATTAAATAATAAAAAATAGGTGACGGGAAAACGGTATTTACAATAATTATTTCTTATAATAGAGCACACACGTCGTTGCCTTTCAATCGTATACAATATAATGTAATGATATTATAATATATATATAAATGTCCGGAGGTCCCGAGTCCGTTAATTAATATTAAAGTCGTCGAGAGTAATATATTACGACTTGTTGTGTATTATGTTGATCATCGCGTGTTTAGTCGAATTAACGAGACAAAACAAGAGTTTCGTTTAGTAAAAAAAGAAAAAAAAGAAAAATAATAAAACTACTCGTTTAAAAACGCATTATATACACGTGTGTGTACACGACGACGACGTATATAATACACACGTACTACTTGTACTAAAAATGATAATGTGTTTTTTTTTTTTTTTAATAATTGTCCGAATATAAATAATATGACGTATAAACTCTCGGCGAACACGACTCTATGTATACCTATATGATATATTATATTATACGGTCAATTGAAAACGAAAAACTGACCGAATTAACGTAACGCGTCGGCGTTGTCAGTGCGCGCATTAAAACGTGATTATCGCGTGGCGACTTAATGACCTTTCCGCGCGCGCGGTCGGTTTAATAAAAATAATAATAATAATATTTAAGAGAGTCGTATTATTATTTCTCCTCCTCTCTACGGAGGATAATTCACAGATTTTTTTTATTTATTAATCGTTTTTCGTCCATACCACGCGTATAATATTATTTTCACGTGTCCGTTCATTTTATATACGTATATTATATATTATTAAAATCACTAAATTAAAAAATTGTTTATAATATAGACGCGCGTAAATCATATTATAATTGGCCACCGTTTTGTTGTCGGATATTATTTTATATTATATGAAAATATTATATAGGTGGAACGACCGACGACGGCGAAGAACGATAATATATTATACGCGCAACCGAACTTCTCGCGTGTGGGAAATTTTATTTTATTTACAACGGATGTATCAAGATTAATTAAAAAATGCCTTACAGTTATATTTAAATGAACGTTTTACAACAATGGCCCTGTTAACATTTTATTATTATTATGCGTGTATGTATAATATTATAATATATAATATACGGCGTGTATCCCTTAACAATGCGCTAAAAAACTCTTATCTCGCAAACCGGTTTACGCGCGCATATTATGATTTCGTCGCGATTATTGCCAGTACGGAGACGACCGGGTCCCTGCAGAAGGGATCTCGGCACTAGTCCTCGCGTGTGTCTGTATTATTATATTTTACTACGTCTTTTCGCCGCCAACGTTCGTATCTCTGCCGCAGCTCGCGGTAATTTTTTTTTTTAACAAGTTGGTATATTTCACGCGAGTTATTTTGTTTTGTCTTTTAACGGTATAAATTTTTATTTAAAATTTACGAGACGGGATAGATTTGATTTCCGGAAGAATTAAATAATTCACGATGCGAAATCGTCGTTTATATCTCGCGATTTCCATTCGCGTCTCTTCCACCGCTAGATCGTTCCTTAAACGGCCGAATGTCAAACGTAATCATAACGTATCGTTTTCATTATTGATCTCACCACCGAGAAACGCTTCCGTAAGAATTATTTTATACACGTATATTTTTTATTTTACGACTGCCGGTTTTTATTTTATTTCTTCGTCATATTATAATAATTATTATAGCTTTATTATTATTTTCGGTTTTTTACGTATACTTATAATATGTTTCTGTTTGTCGATGCCGTATTTATATTATACAAATTTGCATAATGTGTAACGACGACGAGATTTTATGTATATATTATTGTGTTTTACGATGTGCATGCGCTTATATTTTATTATTTCTCCGTCGCGTTTTAATGGCTAACGCGACCGCGCTGTGGTTCCACGGGAAACATGTATATATAATAATATTTTATTAAACCTATAACCGTTTTGTTATATGGAATATAATTTTGAAAATATCAAAATACACGTTTTAAATTATTTACATATAATATATATAAAATAATAATTATATTCCCATTTTTGTTTCGTTACAGAACGTCGTCGTCGCCTAACGGCTCGCTGTTGACGTCACAGCTCAAACCGTCCAACGGACTGATCGGCTCCGGTACCGGAGGGCTAGAAATCGGTTCCGGACTGAACGACTTGCAGACGCTGTTTCTGCACCATCCGTTGAAAAGGGAGCCAGAAGACCTGAGCCATCATCGTGGCGGGCCGGCCAACAAGGGTGGAAATGCAGACGGCCTGAAGGCCATCGGCGGAGGACGGCCCAAAGTCGTATTGGTCGCGCCGGGCAACAGCGGCCAACAGCAACAGGACCAGCAGCAACTGGTCGTGGACGTGGTCAACAACAACAACAGTCAGCAGACGAACAACAACAACAACGGTAGTAGCGGAATCGTGAAAGAAGAATTCGTCGGTGGACACCATTCACCACAACAGAACAGCCGGTCGATAAACGGCACGCCGTCATCCACGTCGTCGCTTATCACCGAGATGAACCCGCCGCCGCCAGCAATCGAATTGATCAACACGCCGGACGGCTTAAAACCAATGTACAACACGCACATATTCACGGCCATGACCGGTGGCCAACACCACGGGGACAGCGGTACGCCGTCGCCCAACTCGTACGAACACCAACAACAACAGTATACCACTTCGTCGGTGCTGTCGTCCGGTGGCGGCAATTACATCACCACTTCCGCGGGTCGCGCGCCCTTCGCCGACCCGTACGCGTATCGCGAGTACTTCGGCGGCGCGGCCACGGCCACCGAACCCGGCTCCGGCGTCCCGTACGGCGCGCAACTCGGCGGCGGAAATGGCCGGCAGACGGCCCCGTCTTACGGTAGCGACGCGGCCGCCGACGCCGGTGGCGGCGTATCCAACGCAGCGGCCACCGCGTCTTTCGTCGAACGGTACGTACGACAGAGCACGTATCACAACAAAGGCGTCATAGCGGCCGCGGGGCTTACCGTCGACCTGCCGTCGCCCGACAGCGGCATCGGTGCCGACGCGATCACGCCTAGAGATCAAAACGCCATCCAACAGGTAATTTAATCGATTATCTCTTTATTACGAATAATATAAAAATACGAATTATGGTTATTTTTTTTTTCAATTTTATACGAGAAAAAAAATTTATTAAATTATTAAAGTCTTAAGCAAAATATATTTTTATATAGTAGATTGTGGTATTAAAAAAAAAAAAGTTTGACCACCTCTGATATTTTTTTTTATTTCATATAATAATCGTTATATTATAATAAATTATACTAATCGTGTAATATATTATAAAAATTATGTCGTTTATTATAATATATTATACGCCATCTAACGGTGTATACGTATAATTCGTATAAGAAAGTTTTGAATTCACATTTCAATAACCATATACGATTGTGTTTATACTCCTTGTTTTTAATTTCTGTGTTCTTTGTTATACAGTCTTTTGACTACAATGAAATGTGTCAAACGCCGAGTATGCTGGGCGAACACCAAGCACAACGAACGCCTACCGGAGGACGGTCGAGGCCGTGGCACGATTTCGGCAGACAAAACGACGCCGACAAAATTCAAATACCAAAAGTGTAAGTATATGCACAATACGAATACAATTTACATTAATATAACGCGTATAATATATCGGATACGATAACGTGTTTATATAATATGTACACGTATATACATCTCGCATTATTTAAGGGAAAAAAATTCGAAAGTCTGTTGACAAAAAAATATAAACAAAATTAATTGATAGACATACTTTCGCAACGAGTTTTCTACGCAGTTTTTTTTTTTAAATTATCCGCCTATAATATATATATATATATATATAATATAATTATTATTAACATACTTTCCGCAGCGATTTCGAAAAAAATAAATAAACGTTTTGTCAACGCTTGGGTAATAAATTCAGTCTTCGACATTTTCGTCTGCGTCGTTAAAATTTTCAAACCAGTTTTCCGTTGTTTTTTTGGGGGGTTTTTTTTTTTTTTTTTTGCTTAAATTTATTTATATTTTCGGTCTGTGCTCGAGGACCACTTGTGCCAGATATAATATTGCTAACGACCCACTTTGCACGCTAATTTTAATCTCAAACGCCTCCGGATGTGTCCACCGCGTCGACGAGACTATATTATATGTACCTGTATTCGGTATTTTAGCGTATACGTTAACCATTATTATTATGTTTATTTTTTTATTTCAACCAAAAAAAATATCGAGGCGTGGCTCGAAGACATTTATTGTAAATTACGACCACTGCTCTTGGGCACATTTATATAGGTAGTCCATTTATTATTTTTTTCGAGAAACGCCCTAGAAATTTTTAATCGATTTTGTCTAGAGTACTTAGGATATACATAATATCATCGTTATAGTTAGTTATATAGGGGAATTATTATTTCTATAATTTCAAAATTCGATTTTTAAATTAATTTGTCGTTCGTGTATTGTGTTTGTGTATAGATTTTCTAACTACGGGTTCCGCTATTATTTGGAATCGCCGATCTCCACCAACCAGAGGCGAGAAGACGACCGGGTGACGTACATCAATAAAGGTCAGTTCTACGGCATTACCATGGAGTACTTACAAGATCCTGACAAACCATTGCCCAACCAAACCGTTAAGGTAACGTCACGCTTTTTTATATATATAGTTTAATTCAAATATAGATTATTAATTTTAAGATAACGACGTTGTTAATAATAAATCATTAATAAAAAAACATAAAAAATTACCGTTCGTAGAGAAGTATATATTATCAATAATATCGCGAATATGAGTTTTTCGAATTTCGAGTATAATTTTATTATAATTTCATATAGAATTTCGATTCCTACAAAGATGTAATTTATACGAATAACCAAGTGCGACATATTATAATAATATCGTTTGTCCATCACATACATTTATTTTTATTATTTATATTATGTTATATGAACACATATTTTCTATAAACGACAATATTATGTGTAGACATTTGACGAAGATTTTATCGATAGTCGCTATTTTTATATTTTATAATTTGTGTATATTATAGTACGTATTATAATGATATAAATGGCAGATATACGACTATATAAATATTGCGAGTTTGTCGTCTCACGCGTTTCTCATTTATAATATATATATTATATCATTATTATATATACAAAGTATTATAATACCTAATACAAACACGGTTTTCATGGAAATCACTCTGAGACGGTCATAAATTAAGCACGCTGCAGATAAATATTTGTAAAAAAATAAAAAACGTTTATTTTATATCCCGTATATTATATTAAATATACGATATATATATATCAATATAACGTTATATACGACCGATCTATCTCGCGATTTATTTAACTATCTCGGGCGCGAATCAATGTGAAAGTTTTGACGCGCGCTTTTATAATATATAATATTATGTATAAAATATTATGTACGGAGGCATATATAAAATGTTTATAATAATTATAATATAATATATATTATATCAGGCTAAGGTCGTTTTGTGAGTTGAAATCCTCCGTGTAAGACACAATATATTATATTATAATATAATATAATTTAATTTTATCGTTATGGGGGGAGCTCGATGTATTATTATTACGGTCGCAAAAGTGAAAAAAAAAATAAAATAAATATAAATAAAAATATTAAATAGAATATTCCCATACAACCTAATAATAACGTACGCGATATGCCGTTGTAAAGTTTAAATACTTATTTTTTATAACTATACAATATAACATACGTAAATACACACTGGCGGCGATAATATATTATAACGTGCTCTTGTTGTGGCCGAAGGGCGAAATATATGTGCCCGTATCTACATTTTAACGTTATCGTAAAGTTCGGATTTCTCTAACTATATTAATATGATATAGACGTATATACGGTCTCTGCAGATGTCGTGTTATTTTTTTCAATGGGAAAAATTACGACGTACGGATAAAAATTGGCCCATTTAAAAATATAGACGCGTTATTCGTACATAAATAATATTATAATATGTATATTTATTATATAGCTTATATACCTATACATAATATGATATACGTTATATTTTTAACCGCTCCTAACACGCACATACTATCGATACGTACACGCGTTATATTATTCGTATTTGTGTGTGTGTGTGTGTATAATCATAATAATAACACCGATCGGCCGGTCCGTATATATAATATTATACATGTGTATATGTGTAACGACGAACTATAATAATAAAGATAATAATAATAATATATTTATCTTCCGGCGACGGTCAATGGGTAAAAAAAAACTATAGCTCGAGGTGATTATTAGATGCTGTTCGTATACACACACACATCATATAATATACCTATTACACATACGCATATTATAATATATATGGAAGCTAAATGGTTTCGGGGTAGATTGTGTAGTTCGATCGGTATACGTATTATAATATCATACAGTGGAAGGAGGAGAAAAGCCCGTATAATATATATCGCGTCGGTCGATGACCAGTGCATAGTTTTGGGCACTTAACGTGTTATTATTATTGTATGTACCTATATACATATAAATTTTTTTTCCGTCGGAAAGAAAGTAATTGGACCGTCGTCTCTTCTTGTAATAATAATCGCCTGCCGACCGCGTATATATTTTATATATTTCGGACCCGACGAACTTATATATTATACATTATACCTACGCCCTTATGTCTCGGTTTTGTATATGTATGTATATAATGCGCGCCAAACGGGAGATTTCCATCTGTATACGAGTATCGTGATTTTTTTTTTCGAGCAGTTTTTTTTTTTTATATATATATATCTATACGTCGGACTATATTATAATGCACTCCCGCCCCTCTCGAACCGCCTCGTTATCGTTTTAAGATTTCCTATTTATTATAATCATTTGACTTTGGATATAATATAATACGCGTTATCGTCTATATAACGCGTACCTATATATATTATAATATAATATCTGATCGATTTTTCCGCCTCTCTTTTATTTCCGTTCGTATATAAATATAATACGTGCGTATATAACACGACGGCAGCCCTGCAACAAACAATATATTATAATATACCTACAATATATTAATCGGTCTGTATATTATATCGTGTTACGCGATCGCGGCTGAAAAGATAATCTATAGTATTATTCGAATATTATATATATTTAATTTGCGCTCGTTATTTTATTATCGTGTTCGGTATTATAATAATTATTATCGTCCGACTTTGATCGCGATTTTATATAACTAACTCTCAAATTCATAATTTTTAAATCCGAAACTATTACGATGAATCGTATTATATAAGTTATGTACGAATCCGTATATGTAAAATAATATACGCGCAATTCGTTCGTAAATATATATGTGATAAAATATATACGATAATAAAATTACGCGGGGGGTCTCGTAATTTGAAAAAGCCGACTCGCGTATACTCATATAATATATAGTATACGATTATATATGTCTATATCTTACATTATATATGCCATGCTCGCATCCGACCGCTCTGTAGGACGAACGTTATTAAGTTTTACAAGTATATATAACATACAGGATGATCAAAATTTCGTGTTACAAAGATATTGAAAAAGTTCGTAATCCCACCGGTTTTTTTAATAAAAAATTTCGATCACACTGTATTATAGGTATACCGTATAAAATGTATTCTCCGTAGGTAGCCGACAATTGTACATGCGTCGCAGAAGTCGAACCGACCGATGATTTATAGTGTTTGTCCGGGGAAAGAGAGAGAAAAATTCTCGATCCGCGTCGCCGTCCGACGGATGTATATGTGTACGCACGCGCGGTTATAATAAATATATAATATGGCTGTGTATAATATTATAACGATAATGGGTTGGACGGATTGGTAATAACTCCTGAAAACCACCGTATGTGTATAGGTACGCGGTAGTCGCAACGTTTCAATAATTCATAAGTTTCGCGGCGACCATGATGCGAATAGTATATAAAGTGTATGTTTTATTATACATTATATTATTAAATATACGTATTTTGTATCTCGTGGAAGCGGTCCGCAGACTTTAAGTGCGGCGGCGGGGAGGTGCAGCACCGGGTGTGACTGAACGTATATATTCTTTTTTTTTTTTTTTATTCGTCCGATTCGCGTGGTACTTATATTACATATAAATATATAATATACCTAGGTATATAAATATACTTATACCACGCCAAGGGCGGGTCGTTTTGTCCGCGCGTGAGATTTTTCTATTTTACTCCTACGCATTTTCACGATTGCGGTATAAGTAATACGCGGTTCGCACCTGTGTTGCGCACAATACGAACATATATAATAATATATTACATGTTCGTATATATAATCTGATACGCGTACGACGTTTAATCTATGATTAACTATAACTCTAACTATAGTAACTATACACAATATACAATAATATTCGTATGTATAGGTATATATTATATCAAATATATTTATCAAAAATTCGATGACGTATAGCGTATAGGTATACATATATAATATATAGTATATACCGCGGTCGTTTAATAAGAATAATAAAATATATTATGAAAAAAAAAAATACTCGTAAAAGACACATTGAAAATAATATTATTTGATATTTTGATATAAAGCGGGCCGTATATTATATGTATATATAATATGTTCTTCGGCGAGGTAGATAAAGGGGGTAAAGGAGGTAATAACGAAAACGAAACTTGACGGGCGTTAAAATCTTCACTCGGATACAATAATAATAATAATAATAATATAGAGGCACTATATTATATTATGTACACACGCATCAATGATTTCGCTCTTCATATACACACACACATACACGAAGACGACTCTAAAAGGAAATTCTTGTTCTGTGAGATTAGGCGACTGCGTTGAATTTATAATGTTTTATTTTATTTTTATTTTATACATATTATTATTATTTTTTTATGCGTTTATAACGTTGGACGAGCGACCCGTTTATATACATTATTATTATTATTATATATTCTTGGGGTCAATTGTCAACTCTCGGCTATATTGGATTTCATGATGCCTCTTCTACGAGCACACACACGCACGCAAACGGATGATAATGTATTATGCGTGCACCGCAGTTCTCACGGGACACCTGTCTTACGAATTATTATCTTTTATTTTTCCGCCGGATCGTCGGCTTCACCATGGATTCCGATGGAAATTATCTTTTTTTCGTATCTGTCAGATCGGTGTCGCGCGCACATAAAATATATATGCATATTCTTATAAGGCATAAGCGGCATCTTAACGCATTTCATATTTTTTTTCTTCTCGTTCTATTATATTATACCTATACCTTTTTATAAATTATATAATATAATCATATTATTTATATTTTATTATGTATATATATACTTATACGTAAAGGTGGACGAATGAAAATATTATTTATAAAATTTGAATATTTGAATATTATTTCTTCTATACATATAATATATGCCGTTAAATGTTTATAAATATACCTTTTCATATAGTCAGCTGAAGCTTCTCCCGCGGACGGAAAAGTATTATTTTGTTTAAAACGATTTAAAAAAAAAAATTCATTTTTAACGTGGGAAATTTAAGTAAGGGAGAGTCGTATTATATAATTATTTATGCGTCAACTATACTTTTTTTCATAGTCGAGTTTTGAAATATTGGAAGAAATTTTCTAGACAAATTAAAGCTTGTGGCGTGCTGCGTGGTTATATTTACCCTAAACCGCACCGGCGTGGATCGGTCGACATTTCGATCCCGTATAACATATACCTAAATATATATTATCATATATGTATAGATAGCGTATTATATGTAGGTATCTATACCGAGTGAAAAATACAAGAATATAATATATAATACACTACGGGGTTAATTACAGAGGAACCAAAATATTATAATAATCCACGTATACTATAGACGTGCGTTTAAGTCTCCGTCCATATAATATAATATAATATTATGCGCTGGTAATAATATTAATTATAATATATACGTACGTACGTGCGTTATATATAATATTATAATATAACAGTAATAGCAGGTAGCAATAATGTATAGCAGGTGAATAATAAAAATAATAATAATATGCGTACTTTTATATATATATACAGCGGGTTAAAATCACTGTTCATTTCTTTATATATATACGAGTATATAATATAGGTATAGTGAGAAACGAAACTAAATTAAATTTAAAAAATATGACATGTACGCGTATATTGTACGCAGCAAGATGCTGTTAGAATCTTAACCATCACGTATACATGCGTATAATGTCTATTCGAGCCTGGAGGCTGCGATTGTAAAAATAATACACGTATTTACCGAATCTCATTACCGATTGTTATTATAGTTTATATATTATTATTATTATATTGCAGTCTTGGTTCAATTAATTCAAACGATTATATATATATATTATTTTACTTGGTTTTTTTTTTTTGCTTCGTATATATACGAGTACATTGCGCGGTTTTTTATTATTTTGTCCGTGAAAAACTACCAGTTTCTAAAAGGGTCCGGAGATTAAAAATTAATAGCGCGTCTTGTAATTATTATTATATAGCGTCAGCAGCACATATACGCCGCGCACGCATGCGTTTTCTCGGTAACACCGAGTATCGCGTCTGTATAATACTATGCGCTCGTACAGTCATTTAATTTCATCGGGAATCCGAAGGTAATAACAGTAAATTATAACAAAACATGCGAACGTATATATATCTATTCGCTGCTGTTTTATATAATAATATTACTGAAGTCTGAGTTATTTTATTTATTTTATTATTAAACGAATAAATATTTCTTATTATTTTATTTTTATAAAAATACATTTTATATACGAGTATAATAAGATAGTCCATTATTATTATTATAGTTAGTCATAAATTCATAATATATAATATTAATTGCTCGTATGACGCATCGGCCGGATATACGCGTATTGCAGAATTTAGACTTATGTATGTTCCGTAAAATGAGTCATCACAATAGAAAATACCATGTAATATTATATAATTGTGATTCGACGAATTTAACTGTAATTTCCGTTTGTTTTTCGTTTTCACAGAGTGTGGTCATGTTAATGTTCAGAGAGGAGAAAAGTCCGGACGACGAAATCAAAGCGTGGCAATTTTGGCACGGCAGACAGCACAGCGTCAAACAACGAATATTAGACGCCGGTAAGTCGCGTAATATTCATATAAAATTATTGTTTATAGTATATTAAAAACACGTTGTCGCAACGTGACTCGGATCATCGGAGAAGAAATATAGAGTTCAGGTTTTTTTTTTCCTGTATACCCGTGTGTTTGTTTGAACGTAAAACAATTCTTGGTGGTTTTTTTTTTTGGTTAGTTTTTTTTATTTTTACGTCGATTCCCTTTCGAATCCCGTTTATTATAATAATATTATATATTATATTAGTATACTCTGAAATTCTACACCGTCGTTGTAAATGTTAATACTTTAATGGAAAGAGTCGCGTTGCCGAGAAATCAACGGACCGGACCGATCCGCGTTCTCGTGTTACACTTCGTGCGACGTCGTCGCGAGTTGACAAGTTTCTATCCGGTCATTTGTGGCCTATAGCTGCGTGGACAGAGACAATAAAAGTAAAAGAGAGAGAGACAGACAGACGGTTTTAATATTAAATGTATCCATTTTCCATTATGGAACGTTTCAGATATATAATATATATAAATAATACATATTGTCGTGGATTTATCGTTACAGCGGTATAAATATAATTAATAACTGTCTTTGGATAGTTTACTCGAGTATATATTATTTATATTATATTATTGACGTTTTTTTTGTTTTTTTTTTTTTATCTGGAGAATATATACACGAAAGGCAGGTAAGATGGCCAATGAGGAATTAACGTGTGGGCCGTGAGTAAGCACACACATACGTATTCAGAGATTACGTCGATGGACACGATTAGTTACTCGTTGTGTGTTTGATGTTTGATGTTTTTTTTTTTTTTTTTTTTTTTTTTAGTACGTGCATATGATTAGTGATTATATATGACACGGCGGCGTAAACATCAATGTATATATATATATATATAGTATATAATTTTGATTTTTCCCCGTGTCCATAATACCCATAATATTATATATACGTATTTCAACTTATGTAGTGTATGCGATCGAAATCACGTACTATATATAGAAAAACAATTTTTTACGTCATTTCTACGCATTTCTGTTCTCTTCGAAATACATACGCGTACCCAAATATAAATATTTATTTGTAAATAATTGGTATACACATAAATAGAGTGTTATTTATAGTACCTATAATATAATTAATATAATAAAAAATAAAACGATAAGCGGTGATAAACTGATAATATATAAACACTTACTTATAATAGATTAATAGCAGAACTCGCGGGGATAAATAAACTTGCAATTATTTATTACGAGTCCTATAATAATATATAATATTATTCGATATACTCGTATATATTTATTTTTATTTTTTTTATTTTTTATTTTTTTTTTTTTTGAGAAAGAGGTTTCTATGTAGAAGGTATATACACTTTAATACTTACACTTATAAACGCGATAATGTTATACATTTTGAATGACTTGTACGTACGTCTGTAATATGCAATTGCCAAGGATTTCAAACCTGTTATATCGACTGCTAATAATATATAAAATATATATACGTATTTTTTTTTTTTTTTTTTTTAGTTCAATGATTTTGTTTTCCGTTGACCCACTACTATATAGGTACGCGCTGTTTTCATATAACATATTAAGTATCGACTCATATATGTATATTATATTTTACTCGTATACACGTATGTTCCATGTCCTAAGTTGGAACAATTTATACGACCGTGTATATATATGTAATATTCGCGTGTAAACAATTTTTCTATATAATAAATTGTGTGTACTCAGTTTAAAAAAAAATTTCTATTCGAAATCGTCGTTGCGATTAAATTACGTATATGATATGTATGTATCGCATATCTCATATATGTATATATATATATATCACACGAGAACTCGCCCTTAAATCGATATCTGTATTTTTAAAATATCGGTTGTATATACAATTCTTGACCTTTTAAGCCTCATACATATATACTTTACGTTAATTGTTTTTTCCCTTAAAAGAGATACGACGGACGTAAAACGCATACAAAAATGCGACTTCCCTATCCGTTTCCATCGATAAGATGTATGTGTGTGCGAAGAGAGAAAAAATAATATCGTTATTATTATTATCATATTCGTTTCCATCATCCGTATTTGTCACAGAAATTCCGAAAATGGTCACACACCATCGTGTGTATAAATACAATACGCGAACTGCAATCCGTCGAGAATATTATACGTGTATGTATAATAATATTATATACGGAATGTCGTTTTACACGCGTGTTTTATATTATATTATATATTATTAGTTTAAAATAATATATATTTTTATATTATATCGAGTTTAAAATATTAATTCCGACGCAATCAATATTATACGGACGCTGCGAGCACGACGGATATCGTTCGCTCTATAAGCTGCTGTTCTCTTATTAGTCGTGGTCATTGCTACATCTTTGGCCCGTAAAAAAATATAATATAACATCGTAATATTGCAGGTATACACGCGGGTATTATGTAATACGAATTTCCGTATAAAATATTATAATCGTCGCTCCCATATAATAAATTACGAGTATACTCGTATATATACAAGACCCGACCGTCGGACATCTCGGATGAATAAAATATATATTAATTAATGATAATACGAACGAAAACTCGGTCGTTATAAACCGAGTCTGGCGAGGTCCATACAATTTTTGTATATTATATAGATATTAATCCAACGCGTGTGTTTTAATTGCATCACTCTTTTTTTCTTCTTATTCTTACCCATACGATATTTTAATGTGATATTTCTTCTTTTTTTCTTTTCTTTTTTTTTTATATATTTTATTCGTATACGTTTTCAACGACCAATAATTATTATTCTAATGGATTCTGATGTCAAAGACGGCGGCGCGTAGTCGGGTCTGCGTGTAGCCAAGCTTAAAAAAAAAAAAAAACACACACACGAAAATATATTATATGATCTCCACTCTGAGGTCATCGCCGATCGGTGAACCTATAATAATTTATAAACGAAAAAATATATATAATATATATAATATAAATATATTTATATTATTATTATTATTATTATGTAGAATATATTATGTGTATGTATATGGGATATATCCCGCGATGTGAAATACGATCAACAAAAATAAATTAAACAACGCAGAAGAAGCACACATTTCCCTAATTGACGTTATCGGTTCGCTATCTTTTTTATTTTTTTTTATTTATACGTGTGTAGGTATATTTTCGAATACATATTATTTATATATCGGTACACTCGAATGACGATATTATTCGTTTTTTCGTAAGTAAAAAAAAGAAAAAAAATTGTCACAAAATCTGTGTATATTCACATTGTTCTTTTCCATGTATTATATATTTTATATAGTTAACGTCGTCCACACGACATTTACGGAAACAAAAACCCAATATTATTAAACAATGGCCTACTGTTTTTTCGAGATCGTAAATTTTTTCATCCTACATCACTACTTCGAGTATACCTATATATACATACACACACATACGAATGCTGCTCCATTGTTTCACGTTTTTCTCATATTATTATAGGATTGTTATTCTCGACGATTTTTTTTTTTTATTTTTGTATTTTATAATATATATATATATATAAATATATATTATATATATATTAATAATGTCGCATTTAATAATAATAATAAAGTACACGTGACGTTATAATATACCGGTGTATAAATATTTTAGTTTACTGTATTATACTATTATAATATACGCGTTTAGAAAGAAAGAAAAAAAAATTCCGCTTTCCCTCGCCATTTTGAAAATTCGATATATCCAATTATTTTATATCAACCGTGTAATAATAACATAATATTATATACACGACGTATTCGAGATTCGACCAACAACCCTAAGCGTATATATAAATCTCTATACTTGTATTATACATTATAATACGTATATATACACATAGAAATATGTTATTATAATAAATAGCGCCGACACAAATCATTTTTATAGTCTCGTATATAATATTATAATATACGTGTTATTATATATTATAATATTGTAATAATAATAATAATAATAATAATAATAATAATAATAATAATAATAATAATAAAAACACAACATCGTATAATTAACTGGCATAAATTCGCATTGCCCCAAAAAACACCCAACAACAATATTATACATGTATAATAAATACCAAACGGTATAATACGTATTATAATCATCAGAAGTCCATTATTTATATAATATAATAGCCCGTTTTAAACTGGTTATTATATTATATATTGTATATTTCTGCAATATCCGTTCGGCGTTAAAAATACATTATATAGGTATATAATATTAATATATTTACCGAGAGAGATAACCCTTGGGTTGTGTGAGCAGAGGCTGTGCTAATATATTTCGGCACGTCGGACGTATAAGAAATTTTTTTATTTTTCCATGACGGACGGTTACTGTTTTTTGCTCCGAGGAAATCGTGCGAGGATACAATCCACAGGTGAGGCTCTCGTCGCCGTCGGTAGCCTGTAATTATTATTTTTTTTTCCTCTATAGTTTTTTCTATATAGACATACATGTGAACTGACCCAAAAAAAAAAATATATCATAAGGACTGTGTATAGTTCGATCCAATAATAATAATAATAATAATAATAATAATAATAATAATAATAATAATAATAATAATAATAATAAGAAAAACGCGCTTATTGATGAGAAACCGCGCAGCAGAAGGTCGTCTTCGGAGGGAAGGAACGCAGACGTTTAAAAAGATTTACATTTTACGCGTCTATATACGAATGTGTGTGTGTATATTATAATAAAATATATTTTCAGTTTTATTAATTTATGTAAATTCGCCGTTCACGAATATTATTATAACATATAATAAAAATTAAGTCTCTCGCGAGTCGAAAACACGGTAATATATTATAATATGTAATGGTATTATATATAATTTCGGTTGAATACACGACATTGCTTTTAGACGATAACTGCTAAATTTGCCAAAAAAAAAAAAAAAAAAAAATATATATAAATAAAAAAAAAATAATAAAAAAATACCCAAATATATTATTATAAATAAAAAATAACACGCGTATAAAAGAGAAGAATTCTGTGCATATATAGTTTCTATATTCTATATATATATTGGGTATAATAGACGTGTCCGTCAAGCGTATATAATAATATAATATTAATATGTAAATCCGCGAGGACTGGACGAGAGAGTAGTGTATAGTCGATATGTCGTCGTTTCACGTATAAAATATTTTAATTGGATATCGACCAGAAGATTATATCAATTTATGTTAAGTATGAAAATAACCGTCGTTCGATCATCGGCGAATCCGTTTGTTTTTCACGCGTGTCGTATAACATTATAATAATTATTATTTATTTTATTTATTCATTCTATACGTACCGTATATTATTATTATTTTTTTATAATATATTTGATCGCGCGTCTTTGGCCAAAATATTCAAGATACACACTATACGAGTATGTAATACAATATTATAATATACGTAATTTCGCCCGATGAGACGATACATTTTTAATTCGATTATCGATTTTCCTCGTCGGTGATAATATACTCTCGTACGTATAATATTATAATGAGATAATTAAATATTATAATACGATAAAGGCGTGTTGTGCGTGATGTATATAATATACGTAAATACCAACATACCGCAGACCGTATACCTATGCCCACGTGGTGAATCGTACAGGTGTCGTTTAACGATGTCTGTAATAATAATAATAATGATAATAATAATAATAATAATAATAATAATAATAATAATAATAATAATATATCCGTTATATGAAAAAAATATAAATAAAAATATATTACCTACCGGTTTTTTTTTCGATGGCTGACGATTCGCGGTCGGAAAAAATCGCCGCTTTCCGGTTTAGTACAGGATTTTACTAGATGCAACCGAGTGCATACAATGTGCATAATAATAAAAAATACAATATTATTATTATTATAATAACACTATACCTATACGTGCGGACGTGACGATTGAGTGGGTGTCTTAAGTCGGCGGGACCGGAAAAACCTGAAAACGACGCTATACTGACCCATTTTGTTTTCAATTACACCGTATAATATTATTATTATGTACATCAAAGGCCACTGGCTATTATACACAATCAGGTTCCTATTTACACGACGCCACTTTTGTATTATTATTATATAGTATATAGTATATACCGAGGTATATACCGTAGAGACCAGTTATTGAAATCAAGTTGTATACCGTGGTTACGTCTTCTACATAGTGTTACTATTGTACTACTTCTATGTTTACATATTATATACTATAACACACACACACACATATATATATATATATAACGCGTGCGCGGTCTGCGCTTCATTCATAAAAATCAAAACTTGCACCTTCGATTATGACGTTATTGCTTGTTGTTACGATGGTCACGGCGTGCGATATCGAATCCAGTTCTCTCATAATAATATTATTTATATTATAGATCATAATATTATGTTTATACGTATATATAGGCACCGTTGTTGACCGTCATTTATATTATATTATATACGCGCACTTGAACTTTTTTGACGATTATTAAAAAAATATTATAATGGTTAGTCACGTTTTTCTTGTATAGACTAAAATTAATTAGCCGTTAACGTACATATATATATATATATATATATATACATGTATATGTCGCTCCAGGACGTATATAGTCGTTTAGGTAATATAATAAATTTGGTTACGATGATACCACGGTATATACAATTGTAATAGTACGTATACCATCCGTATATTTTATACGTCCGTCGCGAGCTAATAGTGATAAGTGGCTGATATTGTGTCATTTTCGTTAAGGATAATAATAATAATATAAACGTATATTTTATAAACGTCGTTCGGTTTCCGCTGTGTGGAAGGAATAAAGAAAAAAATCTAAAACGAAGATGAGAGACAAAAAAAAAAAAAAAAAAAAAAAAAACTTGGCAAATATTATAAAAATTATTATTACCGATAGATAGAGTGTGTATTTTAATAATAAATTGCCGTACCACACTCGCGTTTTAATTTTTAATTTACGTCTGGTATATTGAATCGTATTTTATATATACATTACAATATTATGCTAATAACGAGACGACGATACTAGTATTATATTATTAATGTAATTTTATTATTTTGTTCTGCAGACACGAAAAATAGCGCCGGACTGGTGGGATGCATCGAAGAAGTATCGCACAACGCCATCGCCATTTATTGGAACCCCATGGAGAGTCCGGCGAAGGTACCTATAATATGAATTTAACACTAATATTTTTTCGTTTAAATATTACAAACTTTATATAAACGTTAAGAATAAAACTATAATATTATATTATATGTTGTACGCTGCACGATAAAAAAATAGGAGACAATATAATAATAATTAACGATATAGTAACGAGAACGATTTTATCCGTTTTTTAACCTGTCGTCCGAATTCCTAACCGTCTACGCATTTAATGACCGGTATTTTTTTTTCTTCTAAGGAAATCGCGTATTTATCTTTTAATAATGGTAATTAATATCTACATCACGTAGTAGCCGCGGAGAAGTGAAACGAAAAGAGATTATATTATTTTATATATATTATACCTCTATATTTCTGAACTCCCGGCTTGTGCAGTGTGTGGTGTGTGTGTGTTTCGATATCTATCTATGAGTGAGAGAGAGAGAGATAGAAAAAACAAATCGCCCGAGGGCCGTTGTATAGTTTATTGTGTGTGTGTGTGTGTGTGCTAAACGAGGTTAAAAAACCCATTCGAAGATGCCACACGGCGAGCAATTTTGAAATCGAAATTTACACACAATAATCCGGATTACCCGCAGCTTCCAGGTCCTATATCAAATAAATAATATAATCTCATCGCAGTACACATATAATATATTATATTTATATTATTATTTATTATAATCATCCGGATGGTTTAAAAATAATAATTCTTTTCTATTTCACAGATCAACGTCGCCGTGCAATGTCTGAGTACGGATTTTAGCAGTCAAAAAGGCGTAAAGGTGAGAAGCGTTTCTTCTATATATTTGTAACATTATAATATATATATATATTTTTTTTTTATTACACCGTGCGAACGATTTTCCCCCTTTGTAAAAAATGACAATAAAAATAAAATTTAAAAAAAAAAAAAAACGTTAAAAGCGGGCTCACGCTGTTAACGTCTCTACGGGGGCGGATGAGAAACGTCTTAATTGGAGATTTCTGGTTTCTTTTTCTATTATTCGAATAATAATATTATACTCTTGATTCATCACGCTCAGACCGAAGTATTATCGTACGCTAGTTATAACACAATTATTATTATTAGGTACGTATTTTATATTGTTCTTCGGCAGTATAAAATATACAAATTATACATATATTTATGTATACAAATCTAACCTTATAAATTATAATACTCGCAAGGTCGATTGTCGTATTTTCAATAATTAGCGTCTATCCATTAATACAATTAAATAATAACAATTATTATTATACACACGGTTGGTGTATATACGTTATAACTTATAATATAGTGCAAAAACTATAATATGTAACTATACATTATCTCGCGGCGGAGTCGTCTCTAATTAACTGAAATTACGTAATTATTTCACCTTGAATTCGTCGACGAGATGAATATAATATACGACGTATATACGTTTTAATCTAGACGTTTATCATTGTACTTGTATTATTATTATTATTATTATTATTATTATTATTATTATTTCTGGAATAAAATACGTTTAAGTACTATTTAATATATGTCATCGTGTTCACGTGATTGTTTTACGCGCTGTTATACCTATCTGGATATTCGATCGACCGTCGTACACGTTATTATTATTATTATTATTATTATTATTATTATTATTATTATTATTATTATTATTCCTACCTTGGGCTAATTGACGAGATGGCGCGTTCGGTTCGAAAATATAAAATATTATATACCTTATAATGTTAATTATAATCGTTAAATTAAAAACTTTACTACGCGTAATTTAAAATTTAAAATTTAAATACAATTAAATATTAAATTATAATAATAAATCGACTCTGCGCGTGTTACAATATAATATCCGATTATTATAATTAAATTACGAATTATTCGTTTTTCAGGGCTTACCGCTACACTTACAAATCGACACCTACGAAGAACCGAGAGACGGTCCCGTGTGTCACAGGGGATATTGTCAAATCAAAGTTTTCTGTGATAAGGTAAGATTATACAATTATTTTATACCTGTACGAATTTAAGTTTTTTTTTTTGTCGCATTATTGCATTTGGGCGGGCTAAAAATTTTTGTCGGACTAATACTATCTATATACATGCGTGTAAAACGAAAATTATACGTACGTCCTAAATATTTGAAGGGGAAAATTTTTATGATTTTTTTTTTAAGTTATTATTACCCATATGGACTCGCACGATTTTCTCCTCCCCTCACCGTTAAATGACGTTGACGCGTACGAACACCCGATATCCGAAGGTATATAAATAAGTATATATTTATTTTTTATACTCGTATACCCGACGGCAATTAATTAAATATTATAATGTCTCGTGTATACGTTTTACGCTCGGAGGAGTGGTCACCGAAAAAACTCCGCGGATGGTTAGGTTCATGTCTTATATAGATATTATTATTATTCATATATTACTACGTTATTATAAAAACGAAAAACTCGTGTAATTTTCGCATCTTTCCTATAAATTATATTACATATATGATATATCATACCACGTAATTATTAAAAATTCACCGACGCGCCTAGCATCACATAACGCGTTGGCAATATTATTTTTTATTTTACACGACAAGAACGTAAAATAAAATGGGAACCGTATATTATATTATACTCGTATAACATACGAGTCGTAATGTCGTATAATATACGTTATAATAAAATCTCATAAGTGTGTGTATAATAATATTATATTCTTTATAATATGAAAAATGTGTTCGTCTATCGTATAACATTATTATAATCAGAGCCATTTATAAAATAATATTTTTCGGCCCCCAGAAAAACTCTACTCTCGCGCTATATCTCGCCAGCGGATCGGACACACGCCGTTGCTGCGTGGACTACGACGTATACGCAGCTGGAAGGTTTATATGCGTGTCGTGTTATTTACGCGTATAATAATAATAATAATAATAATAATATTAATAATGAGTTTCTTAATTTTCCCTCCCCGTTATATTTTTTTTAAATCGTTCGTATACACTTTAAACGCGTGGTCGAAAACTATATTATTCTAATTTACTGCACGCATCATATACGCGTCTTTTATATACTACAAGAAGACTATATAAGGTTATATCTTACATACAATAAAATTTAAATACGTAATAATATTATATATTATACGTACGCAGCCGGACCACTGAAATTAACAACCTCCTCCTCGTATTCTTGTTTTTCTATCAAAATTTCGTGTTTTTTTCCTCCCTTCTCGTCATTGCAGGTCCATCGTGTTTATCGTATCTCTTGGCCACCGCACGCACCGTCGTCGTCGAGTACGCTTATATATAATAATATTATGTACACCTATTATTATTATTATTATCATTATTATTATTATTATTATTATTATTATTATTATTATTATTATT
>JAIUCT010000001.1:36195756-36236397 GCA_021307375.1 Tetraneura akinire | reverse complement strand
TAATAATTATTCGATTCCCGAGGGTTATTTGTGTTCTCTCGTTATAATAATGTAAATCATTATGTAATATGCGCGGCGAATAAATGTACGGAAATAAAATAAAAATAAGAAACCCCCCGAAGTATCGTATGTTATAGTATTTATACAGAAGAAAAAACTTCAGAGATTTAATATTCAGATAATATGCAGACCGGTATCGTATTTTTATTTTTTTTTTTCGTTTTTAAACGTGCTGGACAGAAATTTCGTTGTTTTTGTACCCCGCAAAATATTTAATACGTATAGGATATTAATATTATACGCATCACGCGAGGAGAAATCGAAAATTTAAACGTTTCCTATTCCTACCGTCTTTTTCTCTTGTTTTTTTACCTCGTTCATTATGCGACTTGTGCATTATACCAATAGTTAATATGCGTTGTTCGTATATATTATAATTATCATTATTATACGAATAAGAATAGTTGAAATCGACTAAATTAATCGGATTTCGGTATACTGTCGTTTTAACGAATAATTTCGTCCATTATATACAAGTTTCGTATTATTTTTTTTTCTTCGCCGCCGCCTTATTTATCGACCGACCCATCGGAATAAAATAAAAAATAAAAAGAAACGTATTCCTTCTTATATAATAACGACTATTGTAAAATACGAGTCGAGTGTATTATTATTATTATTATTTTAATATATGCGTATAATAATAATAATATTATTATAATGTGTATTATAATGCATAATACGGACATTATTCATTGAGATAGCGAGTGTTGTAAACAAAATATTATATATTTTTCCGGGGCGCATTAGGTCCAATAAAAGTCATTAAAATTTGGTCGTAAAGCCATTTAAAACCCAACGGCGTACGCGTATGTGAAAAGTGTCGGCCGGTACAGGTACAGATTTCGATTCGTATTTTTATTGCGTTTCGACCAGAATACACGCGTTCGGAATCCGTCTCTATCGTATGTTTTATATAATATTATTATCTTATGACCGTATCATAATATTATTATCTTTTTATACGTGTAAAATGTAATATTATACGGTTGTACGGCGTTCCTAATAAAAATAATAATAATAATATTAAACTTTTCTCCGCGTTTTTCTCGTCGTCCAAATTTGTTGAAGGTCGTATTATTATTATATATTTTACTGTATAAATCGTCACAAATCTCGTTAAAACAATAAATTTATCAAAGGAGCCGATCGTGACCTTGCGCGTGTATGCAAGCGTATAAGTGATAATCCTAACGACACAGACGCGTCACTTTAATTTATACATGGATGTATAATGTATAACATTATATTATATTGAATAAAAGTGCAACAACGCGACGAACGACGGTCGGAATGTAGGTATATAATAATAATGATAATAATAATAATAATAATAATAATTATTATTATTATTTTATCTTTATTTATTTATTTATTTATTTTATTTTTTCGTTTTTAGTATTTTCCCTTCGTTTTATATTCGCGATTATATATCTTTTAAGTCTTATTATATTGGAATGAAAATAATAACGTCGTCGTTACAATATTATCATTATTATATTGTCTATATACGATACGCGTATAATGTTATTATATAGGTATAATATACCTACTCTTTTATTTTTCGCGTCTGGGTAAAATGTATAATAATTATCGCGTCGCCGAAGGTTCGTCGTATCTCGCACGACGACGACGACGCGCGACGGTGACATCTGAGGACACGGTCGGTTTTTTTTCTTAAAGAACTTTTGCTCCGCGTCTCAACCATTCTATACAATGATAATAATAATATACACTTTTATATATTATATAATATAGTCGTCGTGACTAGATCGATTGAAATAAGATATACCTATATAATTAATAATCGTCCGACGAACGCGTATACATTTATAATATTATAATTAAAATACGCGTGTAACATAGTCGGTATCGTATATAATATAATATACATATTAATATAATATAGTCTCGTGCATATTATTATTATTATTATTATTATTATTATTATTATTATTATTATATACTGCAGAAGTAAAAGTATTATATATATATACTTATTTAGAATATGCGCGTCGTATAATTAATAAAATATTTTTAATTACTATACGCACGAACAAATAATAATAACAACATTATTATACTTCCCCCTGCGCAAGCGTATAATATTATATTGATAGAAACAGAAATTTAATAATATTAAAATATGCACTATTATATACTAATCGTACGGTAAAAAACGGTGATATTATATAGCTCGTTATTTATTGACGTTGAAAAAAGCAAAGTAAAAAAAAAAAAAAAAAAAATTTATAATTACGAGTACATCGTATATAGTTAAGTCGCATGCGCGGTATATTCATATAATAATACATTATATATTATAACGTATTGCTCGGGCGACTAATAAATTTGAACGCGCACGACAGGGTATAATATTTTTCAAATCGCCTTAATATTTAATACGCGCACGTATATAATAATAATAATAATAATTATTATTATTATTATTATTATTATTATTATTATTATTATTATACGAGATACGCGTTTTCGTACATAATAATATTCGTCCGCGTATACAAAGATGTATGTATAATAACATAGAGAAAACAAATCATAAATTATAATATTATAATACGTTCGTGTTACGCCAACAGAGTTTTCTTTGTGACAGTGTGTGTGTGTGTTTCGTATATATTATAAATACCCTGGCGAAAAAAAAAAAGAACTTTACCGATTAACAAAATTATTATATAGTAGATATATACCTATACGTCCGTTTGTAAAAAAAGAAACCGCATAAATTGAACGGTGAAAAAATAAAAAATAAAATTTCGTTTAATTATGGTTTTATTGATTTATACTGGCACACACACACACAACACCGGCGGACAGTTTATGATTTACCGACCGTGGAGAGTAAAATAATAATAGTAGTATAATCGTTTAGAATGTTTAGATATATAACCCGGCGGTGAGCTCTCAAAACGTGTAATCTTTTTCTTTTTTTTTTCTTTCTTTTTTTTATTTCATTTTATTCGAGGATTTATAACGCCCGGACCGCGGCCAAAAGGTTCCCAGAATGTAATAATAATATAATATATAACATGGTATATACATGGACCATTATTATAATAAATACATTAATAATAATAAAAAAAAAAAAATACTTGTATACGTACACGCAACGTATATGTCCATACGAAATATTGTTCGCGACAAATTAATGACGTCACAAATTTCGTCGTTTTCAAAATAATATTACGTAATATTATAATGTAATTGGACGATCGAACGCAATAAATAATAATATATGTATAATATGCCTACGGGTTTTATTTTTATTTTTGAATAACGACCGTGTATAGATTACAATATGTTCGTAACGTTATATTATTGTATATTTTAGGGAGCCGAAAGAAAGACCAGAGACGAAGAGCGAAGGGCGGCCAAACGGAAAATGACGGCTACGGGTCGCAAGAAGATCGACGAACTTTATCATCCGCCGTGCGAACGATCGGAATTCTATTCGATGAGCGACCTCAACAAGCCTCCGGTATTGTTTTCGCCAGCCGAAGACATCGACAAAGTACGTGTATAATATTAATTAAATACTCGTATATGATAACGATAATACGACCAATTTCATTCGTTCGCGCGTATCCGATAGTCTATAATATATTATGCGAAAAACGCCTTTTTTTTTTATGTAAATAGATAATATCGTTAAAGTCTCCAAATATTTATATTATGATCACCGCGGGTCACAATTATTTATATATATTTAACATTATATTTTCTCGATTATTTTACGAAGGTTGAATACATAATAATTTATTAATGTAAGCCTATAATCGTATATAGAATAAAAATAAACATATTATAAACTTCCATTACTTTACACGCGCTCGAATGACCTATAGTCGATCTAGCTATAGGATTGCGTGGTCAGCCCGAAAGTAGTACACAAAACATAACATTATTATTATTATGATTATATCGAACCGAATAATAATTTCGTACGTATTATAATATATTTGTATATACGATTGAAATTGAATTCGTTTTTTTTCTTCTTATTTTTCAAGCGGCTCGTGTTATTTATTAATTTTTATTATTATTATTTTTTCCATAATATCGTAAACACGATAATCGCGTTCTTTCGTCACGTCACGTATAATAAACACGTGTTATATATGTATACAAATTAAAAAAAAAAAAAAAAAAAAAAAAAAAAAAAAACAGACTTGTGAATCGTGTCATTTCCATCGTTATATACGAGAGTATTTTCTGTACACGACACACGAATCGGCCGATTGACCACCGCGTGTCGACTGTTTTCCACGTGAAATATTTAATACATAATCAATATTAATTTTCAGTTGACATCGATGGAATTGCAAGGATTCTACGGACACGACACGGACACGTCCAGTCTGTCCAACGGTGAACCGGGTTCGCTGAAACACTCTTCGCCGTTCCTGATGCACTCCGGCGTGGCTAACAAACCGGCCGGCACAACGACCACGCAAACGCTCAAGTTCCACAATCATTTCCCGCCGGACACGCACAAGTGAGTATTTCATGTAATAAATTATAGAGTGGATAAGACAAAAAAAAAATTCAAAATTATTTTATTATTCGTGAATTTTTTTTTTATTATTATTAACCAGTGGTCGAATTACCGCGTGCGGAAAATAGTGAAAATAATATATTTACAAATCGTCTCGATATATATTTTTTTAATATACATTATGTATACTTTACGAACCCCTCGCCATAAGTATTTAAGTACATTCGTATTCGACATATTTATATTTCCGTTATATATGTATATATAAAATATAGGCCGTACTTTTATAGAAAACAATTTCGTGGGATGTTTTGGAAAAATATCAAAATCATGTAGGTAGCATAGGTACTTAATATGATATGTAAATAAAAATAAACTAATATTTTACAATTATTATTATTAAAAACGTGTATAGTATATATATAATGTCAATTTCGAATTATAAAACGAATATATTTAAGTACGAGTATAAAAATTTCGGAGAGGGTTTAATCCGCTCACCTCCTCTCAGATACAGCGGTATTTTGTGATAAAATTTTAAAATTAAACTAAGAATCCCACACATTTACTTTTTTATTTTGCTACTTTGTAATGAGAATGACTAATGAGTGTATCATTCAAACTTTAGGTACATAATATAATATTATACACGCCCGTTTTCAATAAAATGCACGGATTTTAAATTAAAATTAAACTACGAATATTTTTATATTCGTCTCGGAAAGCAGTTAACTATAAATTATGTACCTATAATAGAGAGAGATACAGACTGAAATTTCGACCACTGCGTTTATTATGCATATAAAACATAATACATAATATAATATAGCCCGACGGGCGAATGTGTTGTACGACCGTTATTAATAATTAATATAATATTATGATGACCCGACCCCAAGGGTATATACGTATAATATTATATTATAGTAGTAAAATCGGTTGTTTAATTTTTAATATTATATTTTACACCGTTTTAAAAAATTATACCGACAATAAAAAGTTGTGTTTTATATATTTATAAAACTATATATAAAATATGTTATACGTATACTAGCTGACGTAGCGAATTATAAA
This sequence comes from Tetraneura akinire, assembly GCA_021307375.1. Classification (NCBI taxonomy): domain Eukaryota; kingdom Metazoa; phylum Arthropoda; class Insecta; order Hemiptera; family Aphididae; genus Tetraneura; species Tetraneura akinire. The sequence continues at coordinate 36,230,747 of JAIUCT010000001.1, read as the reverse complement.
CGGTTTCTACTATAATATATATATAGGTACGTGATAATATTATATTATAATATAGGAGTAAAACACATTTTTTTAAATTTTTATTATTTTTTAATTTTATTATTATTATTATTATTTACTTCCGAATTGTTTTTGTACCCGTTACCCATACGAAACGTGTTTTTTTACACATCAGCGTGTCTTATTACAACAGCGAGAAGAAAGAAGTGCTGGACCAGAGTGGACTGACCACGGACGGCACGGTGTTCTCGAGTCCGCCCAACAAACGGACGAAGCTCGTACCGCCCATCAACGAGAGGGTGATGTTGTACGTGCGACAGGACGCCGAAGACGTGTACACTCCCCTGCACGTCATACCCCCGACGACCCAGGGATTATTGAATGCTGTAAGCACAGACTTCATTTATTATTGAAGTACTTAATGACAAACAAGTATAAATTCTCTATTTATTTTTTTTTTTTTAATTTATATATATAATTATAATATAATATAATATATTATATATTTATATTAACTTTTTACTATTTATATATACACACACATATATAATATAAATATATATAAACGGTAAAATAATTTTTTAATTGTTTGAAAAATGTTTAATTAATTGATAACGTCCTCGCTGCTTTTGGATGATTCTATACTAAATTATATAATATATATATTGTATAGTCTACTATAGACTGTCGTCCTCTTCCGTCCTTTTTCCCCCGAGCCATAAGGATATTATGCGTACTTATTATTCCTTCTCTTACAAAACATACGTCACCATTGTTGTTTTTAACAAAAATAAAAAATAAATTATAAGTTAAGTTTTGCTTTTTTTTTTTTTAAATATACACAAATACCTATATAATATATTCATGACGTTTTCTTATTTGGGGTTGTTTTTTTTTTTTTTTTTGCACATCGCATCATTCACTTTCAAAAACACGGGGCCTTTTATACGTATAATAACAACTTGATATGACATCGATTCTTCTTTTCTTTTTTTCTTATTCATATACATTATAATTTTTTTTAATAACTGCAATATAATATACCTTTTAATATATATATATTTATATAATACATAATATATTATTGTTACGTTTATTTCATTTGATTCACCGTCTGGGCCATCAATGCTAGAATTACGTTTCTTCGAAATTAGTTGCAAACTAAATAATTGCCTTGTATACGGCAATCCTGGAACATTATTCTAGTTATTATTAATTTTTTTTTTTTTTACAAAAAACATATCTAATACATATTATATTTAATCTAAATTCTTTTTTTTCTTCTTTTTTTTTTTTAATCTTTCACTTACCGACATATAAAACTTAGAATTATTATTATTGGTAGGCGATAGATAAATATTTCTTTCCGTTTTCATTTTTGTTAAGAAAATAATCATATACCTACAGTGTATAATAATTAACTTGTAATTACACTTATTGTTTAAACTATCATTTGATATTTCGATGTTTGCAATCTCACACCGAAGTTTTGAACACATAAATAATAACCATTACACTTCTAGAGCATAAAAATAACCACAATTGATAATATATTTTTCATGATATGTCATATTGCTTGTTTTTTAATGCAGCATGGCTTATTGTCGGATATTTTCACCTTCTTTCTGGTAAGTGGTACATCTTTTTTATCTCTTAAGTATGTTTTTACCCGCTTTGCATGGCTACTAACATAGTTTTCCAGTGATCCTTCTTCGTCCAAAAAAGTCATCACGATAATTATGATATTAGTAAATTTTATTTAATTAAACATTAATTTTCAAATCAAAATTTAACTTAAGACCAAAAATAATTCACAAAAAGAAATTAATAGAGTTGTTTGTTCATTTTTACTTCTTTTTTTTTTTTTTTTTTTAACTTTTTGGAGTATTATTATACTCCATTTTAATTTTAATTTCCCATTATTTTTCCAGATTGAGGCTAAGTACAAAATTTCTGCTTCCAGCATTAGTAACATGTATCGAAAAAACAAAAAAGGGTAAGTGGAAATGTTTGATTTTTTTAAATAAGTTTTCTATTTAAACGCTTTTTCCATTTTTAAATTATAATATATTGTTTCAAAAATAATGAACATATTTTTATCCTGAAATATTATTTTATACTTTTAACAATTCATAACCACGCTTTAGCAACTAATTAATTTTTATTAGAGTTCGCAATACTCTTGTATAATATTATTTAAAAATAACCAAATTCTGGATCTGTCAAGTTGTTAAAGATCACCAATATTAACTCTCCCACACCAATCATGAAAATTATATTGAATACTGTATAGAGATGAGATAAAGTAACGAAGTATTTCAAACTAAAACAATTTAATAGTCATGGTGTTTATTATTTAACATTGTTCCTAATTAAGTACTACTCAATCACCAGAATTTCTTCCGGTGTCACACTATGGCCTCCCTATGATAATAATTATTAAAAAGTTATGTTTTATATGATATTATTAAATATTATATTTATCAATGAACTATTCATTCTCCTTTCTTCCATTGAGATAAATTTCTGTGAACCCAACTTGAAACATTTAAATAATTATTGTATAATAATTATTTTCGAAAATGAAAATTAATTTTCAATTATGGTCTGAATGGTCTTTAATATTATATTTCATAATTATATTATGATATTAATCGAATCAATAATAAACTTAATTTAATGTTGATTTGTTATTTCATTATAAATATTTTATATTTTCACTCATTCATTAAATATTTGTTATTATTTTTTTTTTATAGGATTACGGCCAAAATTGATAACGACATGCTCAAATATTATTGTAATGAAGATTCATTTCTATTAGAAGTTAGACATGCCGAAGAAAACGAAAATATGCTAGATATTATACTGATTGAATTTATGGACCACTAACAAAAAAAATCTCTGTTTTGAAAATTTAAAAGAAAAACAAAAAATTCCTATCACATTACCAAGTTATGCTCATCTCTTTATTCTTAACGACATATTTTGTTTAAGAAATATGTGAATTTATTCAAGTTGACTACAATTATTATATAATTATTTTTAAATAGTTAGATTTAGATGAAACAATGTACATAAATACATAATTAAAATTTATGCATATATTATATAGCTTATAATTAGGTACATCTGAATAATATTTCGATATCTATGACATTATATTTATTGTATTTAAGTGTTTAGTATGAGAAGCTATTATGGAAACAATATCTAAAATATCACGCGCTTTATATATGCTCAGTCAATTTATTTTTAAGATGTTTTTATTAAAACAAAGTGTCTTTGAAACTTATTTTATTTGTCTAATATATTAGTTTATAAATAAATTATAGGTATTATATATTTATTTAAGCAACAAAAGAATAACCTAATGTGATACAACTGAGAATTTTATTATTGGACCTAGGTACTTATTAGGATTTAAAATTAAATTGTATTATAATGGAAGTTTTATTTCAATTGAATGTGATTTACAAATTGTAACTTAAAAGTATTAAAAATAAAACATTTTTGCTCAATTTTTATTTGAGAAACGATTTAGTTATTAAATACATGACAATACATTTTATTATCCATATTGTTATATCGTTAATATTTTTGCTCATAAATTTTATCAATGATAAGATACGAATTGAATATACATTTTTGTTTTGTTTTTTTTTTTTTTTTTTTTTTTTTTTTTTTTTTTTTTTTTTTTTTTTTATATATATTTATATTATTAAACGAGGGACGAGGATACTATTATTATAAGTAAACATAGATCAAAACTTATTTTGCCATGTTACTTCGAAACAAATATATTCAAAATGTTTTTTTTTTTTTTTTTTTTTTTTTTTTTTTTTTTTTTTTTTTTTTTTATATATATTTATATTATTAAACGAGGGACGAGGATACTATTATTATAAGTAAACATAGATCAAAACTTATTTTGCCATGTTACTTCGAAACAAATATATTCAAAATGTTTTTTTTTTTTTTTTTTTTTTGTATTTATATTTTTTTTTTTCTTGTACATACATTTATTTTTAATGATTACGAATACGATATATTAATGTAGAGTTAATTAGTTTTATATACTTAAAAGTATTATGTTTTGTTTTTTATTTATCTATTGTAATTATAAGTTCAAGTTAATTTGTGTTATATTTTAATTTTACCCAAATTTATATCTACATGATAATATTATGTTAAATGTAAATAATATAAATGTGAAACGAAAGCATTCCAGTTAATTTTTGTATTGTTGCTCTACATATTATTATATTAAAATGATAATTCTTGCCATTTTATGTTTAATTTTACTTCTTATTCAAATACAACACACAAATTGTTCATATCTTGAGATCTGTTAAGTAGGTACCTAATATAATCTGTAGCGGTCTGAACATCAGAAATTGTCAAAATTAGTATCAATTATAGTAACTTTGATCTCATGTTGCTGAAAAGCTGGTTGTTCAATATAAGACATTATTTTATCAAAATTAATTTTTAATAAACGTATTTAGTTAGTATAAAATTTAATTAAGGCCAGACCCAGCACGCATGACAATATTTAGTGCAATTCGTGTAAGTTAAAAAAACATTTCCATTGTTCGAAGAAGTTTGATAATAATTAATGTAGCCCAAATAGAGTGCCATTATTTTATATTTATATAGGTTTTTTTTTTTTTTATTATTCTGAATAATGATATAAAATATGTTTTTGAAATATAAATTAATATCACCACTTATTAAATTAACACAGTTTATATTGTTTAAATCGTACTTTTTATTTTATTTTTTTTTTTTTTTTGTGTATATCAGTGTTAATAATGATAATTAAAAACCATGTTTAATTTTATTAATATTATGATTTATTATAATATTATTATGTTTATGCTCAAGAGTTTGTTGCATTTTATGGTTTATACAATAATGTTTTTTTCAATTGCTTATTTTGATATTATTAATTCACAATTATAATATTATTAGTTATGCATTTATGTCAAAATAGTTATTCGTCGTTATATTAAACATTATTACGTTTATTACAGAATTTAAGTTTAAAGTCCGATTATTATTCATTGGTATTTTATAAAATATATATTTATATAATTCATTTGAATTATTTATTTATTTATTTATTTACATATTTTAGTAGTAGTGTATAATAAGGTTTATACTTACATATTAAGTTACTCGTTGAAATATATTTCAAATATAATTACTATTTTATTTGCAATTTATGTTAAACGTAATTATATGTCTTTTAATTATTGTATATTAAAAAAATAATATAAAAACAATAATTATAATCATACAATATATAACTATAATAAACGCATCAGCAAAATTAATATTAAATAATCGTCCCTCTTAATTCGGATGATTATTGATGTTAAAGTGTACTTAAAGAGGTTTAAAAACAACAACGAATAATGATAATAGAAAATTTTATCGCTGAAAGTTGATTCCCAAAAGCCAAATTTAGTAAGAAGTTAGTGTATAGTTAATGTATATAAAATAATGAAGTCTATACTTTAGATCTAAAATATTTACTAATATATTTATGTATTTTTTATCACAATTATAACAACTAGTAGATATTTTTTTCAATTTAATAAAATAAATTTTTAAATAAACGACTTGCATTTAATAATTACAAATTGTTACTTAATATTGGAACTCATCATATTTTGAAAGATACCTACCGATTTTACAACTAGTTTATATTATAAATATATAAATTATATATTACAAAATGTGTGGTGGGTAGGTATTATTATTTTTATCGTAATGAAGTTGAAAATAAAATACATTTAATTATGAATGTTAGGTTAAGTAGGTAAGGTAGTTTTAATATGTTTAAAACTAAGCGCTTATTTTAATTATATTCTGCGATTAGAAAATTTATTCCTTGAATATAGGTACTACCTAATTATCTATTGTGATTTATAGGATTCATAATATTCGTCATTTATATTTCTTATCCATTTTACGAGAAATAAATTTGATGACATAAAATCATGTAATAAATCAGTATTGGAAATGATCTAAATTAGTTTTTAATTTTTTCAAAAAATATCATCCGATATTTTATTTTATTTTATTTATTTATTATAAATATGAGAGGATAGAGTCTATCCGATAGACCAAGATTTTTTTTTAAAAAAAGACATTGTAAAACCTGTGCAATTTACGCTTTGGTCAAAGTCTAAAATGTATAATATAGCAACTAACAAGTACAATACAATGTACATTATTACATTTAATTGCAAAGACAAATTTTAATTAATTATCAATTAAGGATAAATTACATTAGCAACCCTTATTCTATGAAGTATTAAGATTTGATTATTAGTATAATTTGGTAGTATTGATGAACACAGAAAATGGATAATTCTTACGAGAGAATAAAGAAGGTAGGCACTTTAAAATTTATATTACTATTACTAATATAGAATATATTTTCTTTTGTCGAGGAAATATAAAATAGTTATGGAGTACCTGTTGAGGTATTTAAAAAAAAAATTTGTTAAATTATTCCAAATTTACCAACTAACCTAACCTAACACCGGAAACATAATAAGACGTTTATTTTTACCAATAGGATATTTTCAAACACAAAAAGCAATTAAAGAATAACCATTACATTTTTAAAATATATTATTTAATATAACTTTTTGATTTATTTAGAATAATTTTCATTGACATTGAACCAGAATGAATTTTTTTTGGCAAACGTCTGTTATCCCCAATAAAAAATTATAAATTGTCAAATAGTGTATTAAAAATGTTTAAAATTAAAATTCATACTTAATGATTGTTAATTTTATACATTAGATTAAGTAATTATAAATTTATAACATATATTTGTATATAAAACAACAAAATTTTCAATCTCAATTTTGTAATATACCTACAACACTACAACAGTAATTGGTGAATTTAAATTTAAAAATGATGATTAATTTTTTATATAAGAAAAAAAACATGAATCATACTAATATAGTATACATACATTATTTAAGTCTTAAGTGGAACAGATGACATTTTTAAGTGAAACATGACAATTATCAAAAATGCTTAAAAGTATTTATTAAATTATTATTTTATTCCCATTTATTAAAGGTCCCGGTGCCGGCTATTTATTAAGGAGTAAAATTCAGGCAATTTCTTAACATAATGATCGGCGGCGGTCGATTAGATGTTGTGTTAGTGTGTAAATGATAATTAGTGTGTGTTTTCCGTGTTAACATATAACCAAAATAATACCACGCATGCACAAGTAAATGAGTTTATTATACGATCATAATTTTTACGACAAAACCATCTTACTGGAAAAACTTTCATGCCTCATAGAATTGTCCGATTTTAATTTTTTTTTTTTTATTTGAAAGAGGAAAACTTCTTACAGGACGGATTGAATTCTGATTTTTTTTTTAAATAGTAAAAATAAGTACTTTTAAAAATTTCAAAATTTTGAATAATTAATATGTTCATTATCACTATTGTAATTTAAATTTTAAAAATCGGACTTTAATCCGCCCTGTAAGAGAGGTCTTTATGTTTCAAATAAAAAAACAATAATCGAAATCGGACTATTTTGTGAAGCGTGAGAGATTTTGGTGTGTGGCATGTTATTGTATTTAATAACTCATCGGCACCGGGCCCCTTAACAAAATTTAGGATCGTTAAAGATGTACATTGAATTGCGTTCTTGAACGCCTAATTTGATATACAAATACGGTTTGTAATATATTTATTTTTATTTGTAAATTTTGCATATTAATTTGAAAACGGTTTAGAAATTAGAAGTCTCTAAAATAATATTTTATTTTTATATACATATACCTATATGTAATTAGTTTGTGTTGTATTAAGTTAATTTCTAGAATTTTTTAATAGTTGACTATTTGGGAAAAACTACCTATACTTGAATATATTTTCAAATAATTGTAAAAATTGATAAAATAAAAATATTTAATGTACTTTTATATTTTGCAACTCAACGAATATTTTAAGTAAAATATTCGATTTATTAAAATACAAAAAGTTTAAAAACGAATAAAATATATGAGTACAGAGTACGAAGAAAAAAAATGAATTTATCGTATAAGTTTTCAAAATTTCATTACGTATGTGTAAAGTATAAATGGGTGATGCGGGACTGTCGAGAGAAAATGATGTTTATCATACTTGGGTAAATAAAACACTTTATTAGGGTGAAATTAAAGTTTTCGAGCACTTTTAAACTTATAACCATCAAAACATCGTATTTTTATCCTGTAAATTACCTGTTCAATTACTGGCACATGAGCTATAATATAATATGAACATTATTATAATAGGTATATTGTATTAATTTAGAAAATTATTAATAAGTAAAACTTAATTACTAAAGTAGTGTTTGAGTAAGTTTAGTGACTTCAAGTTAAAGTAAATTTATATTCAAATAAAATGTTAGTAGCGTAAGATGACAACATTGTCGACTTGTCGTTGAAATAAACGATTATTGATAGTATCGATTTTTTTGATTTGGGGTTTTTTTTAAATAAAAAAAAAATATCAAGTATAAAAAGTGTTTGAAATAAAATAAGGAATCAATATATCAAATTAGTCGAGGAATTATATTATTATTTAACAATGACAGTGATTTAAGATTTTAACGAGGGTATGAGTAATACAAATAAAATAAATAAATTTTCAATTATTACTAATAACATTTATAATATTTATATTATGTTTATGTACTCGTATATAACGTATCATATTTATATATACAGTCGTTGGTGAGTTCATAAAATAAAACGATTGTTTTACGATTTACAGTCATCGTAGAACGGATGTAAGATTATGTGACGTGATCTCATATATATTATATAGTTTTTATATCCACCTATAATTTAATTTATGTAATTTAAACCTACAATACACTACATTATATACCTGTTCGTTCGAAAAACTTCATCGTATATTTTTTAAACAATAATTTCATTTCCGTCGTTTATAATATTCACATTACGTTTCGTTTAATATTTCAATCTTCTTCGAGCACGTACTCGTATATCAAAAATTCAAAACGACTGTATAATATACGAAAATCCTAAACATTATCTTCCGGTCTCTTCCCGCCGTAATTTCCTATATAATAATAATGATAATAAATAAATAAATAAATAATAATAATAATACATAAAATGGCGTAAATAATTACGGTTGTATTATGAAGCAACGGAATTTATTTTTATTATCCAATATTTGCCAAAGTGAAAATCGATATTACGATGCGGTCTGTTAATCATGTAAACATAACGAGAACGAACGAAAACTATACATAAAAAACGTATTCTACCTATATATTATATTATATTCCATTGCATCGAACGTATGAATATTTTTATATGGGGGAAAAAAAAACAACAAAATTAGAAAACCAAAACTGCGTTATATGTGTGAATATCATAATAATAATAATAGACAAAAAAAAAAAAAAAAAAAATTAAAATTAATTTGTTTATAAAATTAAAATATATCAGTCATTAAACTATTAATCACTATACGTACGTATATACTTAAACGTCGTGTGTGGTGTACTTTAAAAAAATCACATTTGTTTTTCTTTTAAGTAGGTAATTTATAAACAAAAGTGATGAGAATTAATTAAAAAAAATATATAAACCGCTCGTTTTGTGTAAATACTAATTTACATAATATTTTATTCGTCGGGTATACTTAAAAATATATACAAGAAAAATTACAAATATATAATCGTCATCGTATAAAAAAAATTAAAAATAAAGAAAAAAAAAATTAAAAATTAAAAAAAAAAAAAAAAAATTTAAGAACATTTTATATAATAACGTGTATATTACATACTATATAATATGTATAGTTTTAAAAGTAGGTAATATAAATATAAATATCCGTTTCGAAATTTATTTGCGTATAAAATTATAAACATAATGTTATAATTAAAATAGAAAATTCAAAATTATATTTTTTTCCTAACGTAAATTCATACTATATATTTTATACGTTAAATTTGTTTTTAATTCGCCATACGAATAATATTAACGATATCAGGGATATTTATTGTGAAGAATATTGTATTTTCATAATATTTATTGGAATAAATACGAATAGTATTCAAATACAATTTTAGGTAACCAGGTTACCTGTATATTAATTTTCAACCATAATAAATTTATGTAAAAATGTAAAGGTAAGTATACATATAAATTAATTTATTAGTTATTTAACATATACCACGGTACGTGTTGTTTCATAGCAGTTTACATGTTTTTAATGGTTAACATATAATATTATACCTGCATAATGTATAAAGTATAAACATAATATTATAAACAGCGAAAAGAAAAATACGAATTAAAAAATAGTATTTTTAAACTGAATATACGAGTAGATGTTAATAATTAATAATATTATTTAAAATATAGGCACCTATTCGAATAATAACGAAAAAAAAAATATATACATATTCCCATATACTCATAAGTATTCGAATGTTTTACAAAATACAAGACGTCTCTGATAATAATTTGTAAATAAAAAACTGAATATTGTTATATTATTAAATTTCAATCAACGTGAGGTTTTCAACCATAATAATAATAATGTTAATATAATACTGCTTTAGGCGTATATCCAAAGCCAAACATAATAATTAATATGATATCGTTCACTCGCGTCTCGTCGATTAAAAACTATATAATAAAATATTATAATATATTGTTGAAAAACGAAAATTATGATAACGATACTCGATACGATTATCGATCGAAATTAATTTTTTTTTATGTTCGATTGTAGGTAAAGAGGCGGCTGAGGAAAACGGGGGAATTGCGTACACATAACTAGGGAGCTCATCCTCCAGGTAATAACTAAGTCCCCTCAAAAAGCTACCTGACTACATCAAAACTGTACCTACGATATTTTTTCTACACATATTAATAAAATGTGAAAAAGTATGTTTTTTGCGTAAAATAAAAATATTTAGATAAAAATTGATATTTTATCAATCCATTCTAATCTAATATTAGGTGACCCTCTAAACCCTTGGTGCCCAGGCCGATCCTCTTCGTACCTATATATATATATAAATAATATGTAACAAGTTATCATAGTATATTACATAATAATCGTATAATTAGAAGAATCGCATTCACGCGAGTATATTTTATGTACGCAAAACCGTTGTAATAATTATATAATAATATACTCTCGTGTGATAATAACGTATATAATATTATATAGAATCGCGTGTCGCTTTTTTCGCTAAATTTTTTTAACCGCAAATTTTCATTCCATATATATTATAACGGGGTTTTTTTTTTTATAAATGTTACATAATATATTATAATAAATAAGAAGAAGAAGAAGAAGAAGAAGAAGAAGAAGAAGAAGAGTAACAATAATAATAATTTTTATTATTATTATACGGAATCGGCGGACACCGATCTGTTACGAATATATCGTTTTCGGCGAACGCGCGTATACGGTGATACACATATTGCGCACGTGATAGTCAGAGTTTAAACACACGTCCGATTTCTGCGTGGTCGGACGGTTCGTTGTTTACGTCTCGCGCATAATACGAGTGTCACGTTGACCTACGTTTAACCTACCTGTGGATCACACGAAACCGCGTGTGAATAAATAATAATAAAATTATTATTATTATTAGTTATAAGTTTATAAAGTTTTATTATTTTCGCATATCAAAAAACGTATCGAAAATGCTATATAAAACGATTAATTAATAAAAATGTTATAATTATGTTACGCGTTAGATAATACGATTATGATTAGTTCGTACGCGTGTGATTAAAATGATTAATAACAATAAGTATTAAAATAATATTATATTATATACGACTCGACGCGTTGATATAATATTATCACCGTCGATTTTTAATATTATATACCTACGGCAGGTGAGTTTTTGACGATTTTCACTTTGTGTAATATAATATAATATATTATAGGTACGAAAAATATTATTAATTTCGAATATTCTAAGTATAACACGGTTAGGTTAGGTATAACACGGTGACCTGAAAGTAAACTTAACTACATAATATATATACGCGCGCGTTAACTGTGAATTTTATTCGTGTCGACTTAACGATCGTAATAAAGTAATATGTTACATTGTTACGTGATAACAAAACGTTTGATGCGTTTTTAATCGTCACATTTTTCAAAACGTTTTTTTCCTCCAATATAGTATCGAAATTTCGAAAATTACCAATATAGCTGTATACCTATTTACACGCTGTTATAATATTATAGTCTTACTGTAAATCGTACAGAAGCGAGATATTTTTAAAAAGTATATTTTAAACAGGTACATCAAATATAAATTCAAAATATACCAAATTAAAAAAAGAAAAAAATATTTTTTATGTTTCGCTATTATATGCACGGACGCGACGTTATAAATAACATTACACTATAATATTGTATGTATAAGTTATAAATGTTATATTTCTGAAATAATTAATTCTGCACGTTGTTTGAAACCTTGATGAACCTTAAACGTCTGTTGTTGTTATTTATACAATTATATCTATAAAATAATAATAACACGCCAAAAATGTTTTGAAATATAACTCGATCAAGGCATTTCATTTCAGGAATCCTTGTTTCATTAGTATATTAAACGCAACGGATTGTGTGAAAACTATCGAATTGCTAAAAATTACAAATCAACAAATATACACGCGTCGATTCATGTAATATTTGACTTGATGCGTATTGTACCTAATTAGTATTATTATTGTAAAATTTCAATAAAAATTGTTAGGTAGTTCAAAAGAAAAAAAAATCGAAAAAAGTTTATAATTGGCATTTCATTTAACAGCTAAAATATCATACATATTTTTTTTAAAATAGGCAACAAGGCAACTATATTAAAACATTCGTACACTTTAATATCATTTATTTTATGTTTGATAATATTATAATGAAAGTATTACATTTTTTTTTTTTTTTTTTTTTTTATAATCATTTTCACATAGTTGATAAATTATAATTAATATTGATAGTAATACAGCATGATGTATGGTATTAATTATATTAGTGTATCGTATAATTTGTTAATTTTTGTTAGGTATAATCATTATTATGATAAAATGTTAAATTTTATTTCGTAATATATTACAATAATATGTAGTAGTTATGAAGATGATAAGTATTTAAAGGGTAAAGTTCACGAGATATCGAAGAGCAGAATGTTATATATATAAAAATATAGGTATATTCGTATTATTATTAAAAATAAATTAAATAATAATTAAAAATTATATCAAATCCAATTTAACTGTTTAGAAAACAATTAATTTTAATTAAAATTAATTTTTCGTTTTTAACGTTAAGTTTTCGGTAGATAATTTTTTTTTTCTTTTTTAATCTTGACGAATAAAAAAAAAAACAAAAATCAATCAGGAAAAACGTTCTGGTATTTATTTAACATTATTGTATTCAAATAATCATTACGACATCAATCGGAGGAGTTTTTTTTATATATACTCGTATATAGTATGTATAAATTATTATAACTGACCATTTCCTATAAATCGATACACGCACATTGTACATAATATTATATTATTATGCCTGTCATCTAGTCTGCAGTTTCCATTTCATACATAACGTGTTCATTGTAAAATTGACGATCTGTAGCAATCCCCGTATACGAGACTATATACGAAGTATAATAATATAATATTATTACTGTAGAAGTGTAGAAGAACGTGTAAAACGGTTTTTTTTTTTTAGGTTAGAGTATAATAATACTTTTTTTTTTAAATCGAATATTCTATTCGAGACATTATTATAATAACTGAATCGTAAAGTTAAAAAAAAAAAAAAAAACGTGACATTATTGTGAACAATTTTTTAAAATACAATTAAAAACGTATTAAAAATAAACGTTGTCGCATTACATATCGAATCGAATAAAAAGGATTATAATATTACATTATGCTTAACTACTCAACTCATTTGTGTTGAAAATTACAAAATAAATTTTCTTTTTAAAACATTTAACTGAGTGACGTAAACGTACAAGGTACAATATATATAATATTATGTATACGCGAGTACACGTTATATATATTTTATTTTTATGATACGGTAATATTATACTATAATATAACGTATAGTATTATTTTTTTTTCGTGGTAAAATAAGAATTATTTTATTAATACGATTTTCCGAAATTCAAGAATGATAGTTTATAATATTGATAACAACTATAATACACTACAGTATAAACTGTTAATCTGTGTAATAGTTTCAGTGAATTTTTTTTATAAACATATTCCAATAATTATTAATTTATGTAAAAATCATAATATTAATAAATTTTGAAATTATATTCATATTTATACAGTAATATATTTAAAATATACCTAGTTAAAAACTACATCATATCTATTAAATAAAGATTTAATTTAAAAATACATTTTATTTTATTAATTTCAAAATTATCTTAGATAACTATATTTTCATCATCTTTCATCATCGGCATCTTTTTGTTGATCTCAAAAACGAAATTTTTGAACATCGTTATATACAGTATACCTACAAACGCCCAGATCTCCATGATTATCCTAAGTAGATGGTCCACATATGATTGAAATGTCTGTGTGTATAATGGACCATCTCGAGTCCGATGATTTATGATTAATAACAGGGCTTAAAATTTAAAAATTTTCGTACTACACGTTTACTCTTATTTATAGTAAAATAGTATAATATATCATATATTTTAGATTCTGCAGAGCGAAGCGATTTATTAAAAATACACTTTAATTTCTGAAAAAATATTTATTTTGATAATCAAACTAGTAACTTGGCTTCTTCAAATAGGTAATTTTAGTTTTGAAATTTCATGTATTATATGGTTTTCAAATAATACTATCTATTTATAATGCAAAAATGAAAAAAAATAGACCATAATCAACTACACAATTTAAAATTTCGTACTACACATTTTATTATTCGTACTGCACTAAGAGTGTCGTAGTACACACAATTTTAGGCCCTGATTAACAACAATTTTTCACAGTCATCAGTCGTGTTTATATAATAATATATAGACTTATTACGTGGCATCAAGCCGCGGTCAACAAGAATATTATATAATTCGTTTACTATATAAAACATTAAAAAGTTTTTATCTGCAATAATTATTCATTAATATTCAATCACGCTCTACTTTTGATTCAGGATTGTATCTATAATATCATCTATGAATGGTATTGTTATCGTACAATAACCGGCTTGCCAATTTTCTCGTCTGATTTTAAGTCTGCACGTCTGCAATGGTATCCGAGTGTACATTTATAGCAGTGTTTAGAGCTCGCTATTTCTATCAACTTTATATCGTCATACTCGCTCAGTAACAATACTATCTATGCTCGGTCTTTAAACCACAAAAATGTTACATGCAGAAAACTATATATATCCTTGCGTGCTGTGTTGTTCCAATAGACCACAAGTTGTGAAACTTAAGGTGAGAATGCTCATTATTCGACGTCGACATTCTTATTTTAAATTTCAAACTTTAACTTTGATCGATCATCTCTAAGTATTTTACATCAAATTCAAGGAATATATTATATAATAGTTCAACTATGTTTTGACACACCAATATTGATATATATATTAAGCAAACGACTTTAAATTTTCGACTGTGTCTTGCATAATACTTGAGCTCGCAGTATTAATTTTTCAGTTTATTCTTATAGAATATTAAACATTTATAATAATTATTGTAATTATATCACATAAATATTTAATTTTCTACTATATAAAATAAATAATTTTTAAAAAGAGCTTCAATCCTTTATTTTTTATTAGTTGTTAAATATTCAAATTAAAATTAATCGTCATAACAAGTATTTATGGTGAATATATATTACGTATAGTACAACGCTCGAAGTTTGCCGATTTCCCCAATATTAATATTTTCGAACTATTTGGAAAATATTGTAAAAATGAGATAAATTAATAACTCGTAATAGTTGTACGGTACAACTTGTACCTATAGAATATAAAGTATAATTATTGTCTGAAATTAATTTTAAATACGACTAATAA
Source organism: Tetraneura akinire (assembly GCA_021307375.1). NCBI lineage: Eukaryota > Metazoa > Arthropoda > Insecta > Hemiptera > Aphididae > Tetraneura > Tetraneura akinire. The sequence goes on along the minus strand of JAIUCT010000001.1, from coordinate 36,214,634 downwards.
TTATTATGATTTTAAATTTTAATAATTCTTATTAAAATAGAATACTATAAAATATATATATATTATTTTACTATAAAACTATGCGTTTTTAATCATTTAATTGTTTTTACTTTTCAATCGATATAATATAACAGATAAGGATATAGAGGTCATGTTATGTGACAATATTATTTTTTTCTAAATGTTTAATGGTAAATGATGCGTTCAAGATCACCGTCATCGATATTATATCAAGAGTGTAAAAACAATTGCAATTATTTTACAAATTAACTGATTATATAAAGTATAATTATAATATTTTATAGTATCTATCTATATAAAAATCTTATTTATGTATATACGTATAATTACCGTTGTTCGGGATTTAATACCGCATATATTCACATAATGCATAATATTATATTTTATTTAAATTAATATCTCATATAATACGAGTATATTGAAAACATGCAATTTATAATATGTCATAATTCATAAATATGTATAACCTAAATAGTAAATAATGCATAAATTATTTAAAAACTGTGGAAACAATGATTATTATTAAGGACTGGATTTACTTGTATTAAAAAACATAAAATATGTAATAATTAATAAATATTAATTTTTATGAAAAAAAAAAAGAAAAAAAGAATGAAAATATGGAAAAATTGTCTTGTATACTTTGATAGAAAAAAGCATATTTTAAAAATGTGTTTAAAGCATGACAAAGATCGGAATTAAACGACGACTTTGTATATAGAACCTGAAGAAATGGCGTGAGAAAAACGACTAGAATTATTTTGCGCGTGTGTACTTTTGGAAAGATGAAATAGAAATTAGGATAAGATTATATTATATACGGTTGAAAAAATATACAATCTAAGATCCAAAAATATCGTATATTATATTATAAATATTGTTTAAATATGATGTATGCGTGGGCGCCGAGTACAGGGGGGCTCTGGGGCTCCGCCCCCATGGTTCTCGTATAAAACTACTGTGAGAAAAAATACATTTTCCATATAACCTTCAAAAATAAATAAGAGATTTTTAATTTTTGTCTTATGATTTTGTATACCTATTAAATTATTAAAAGTTATATTAAAACGTATACAAATGAATAACTATATATTAATAGGTAATTGTTTAACGAACAATTTAAGATATTGAAGAAAAATAAAAATAGGAAATATATGGTAAATGTTGGGTGAAACTATATGTATAAGAGTTTATAAAATAGTGAGCCCCCCATGAAATTTTCAAAACATATATGGCGCCTATGGATGTATGGAGAAAAAATGGAATTATTGAGAAAACGTGTAAAAATATGGTAATATCACGGTATAGCACATTTATGATTTTAAATCATTTGAAACGAATTTATCACTTGCCTAAATTTAATTATCCGGTCACAGTAAAAATGCGTATTTACATTATTATAATAAATCCGAGCCCTAATTATTATACTAATAATCTAATATAGGTATACATTACAATTATATATAGACACTATATAAATGTATATGACAAAATTATAACTAATTTATTTTTCGTATATTAGCAAAATGTTATGTAGGTACGATATTAATAATTATTTATTGCCGGTGACGACTTGACAAGGTCTAGCAGAAATAAATGTATACAGTGGACACGGATGAATTGTGTTAACAGATGCAATAAATAATTACAATTTTCAATCATTCTGTATATAGCTGGAAATAATCACTCTTCCATTACGAATATAAATAATAAGCTAAATATATATATATACAAATACCTTATGTCCATATTATTTATTGGTAATATTAACTAATAATACTAATAAGTAAATATATTATAACGTAATTCGCAAACGTGCTTATTATATAAATACATATTGTTCTATCCATGATCCATATTATACTTACCTATTAATATTTGTAAAATATTAATTTATTATAAAATGATTCGATTAATAAAATAAAATATACGTTATGAATAATAATAAAATATTATAAAAATCATAAATGTTTTAATCAATATTAATCCAGTTAAATTATAAATTTATAACTATTATATTTTTCCAAAAAATATTGGATATACGAGATAATTGATAAGAGTATAATATTAATTTTCTATAGTAGAGTACTTACTCGTATACAATAAAATATATTATTATTATTATTATTTTTTTTTAATAAAACAAAAATATTTACCATTGACGTACTTATACTTATTACATTGTTATTTTGAAATTATTTTCTCGTGTATATAAAGTAAAACTATGTATTTTTCAGGTCTTAAATCGTCGGACATAACTATATACCGAAGTAAGTTTGTTTAATACCGACGCAGTAAGAACTGGACGGCTGCAAAGTGTGTCACATACAAGTGCGTGATATTATATTATAATAATAATATTATTGACAGATCTTGATCAATATTGTCATGATCAAGCGATGATGATCGTTCTATCGTTTCTTCGTCCGTTCTATGAATAATGGTGTCGGCGTTACCGAAAACGTGGTAATCACAACGCCAGTTCCTGACCGGAAAAGCGGTGATGACGCGTGCCCGCTTACCGTGTTTACCGTGTACGCGCGCGCCGGCAGAGGCGGTCGCGTTAGACGATGACAATACGCGTCCGGTGACGTTCGCCCACTGTTCGCAGACAATATTATTCGTTGTGACCCGTGACGACCGTGGTAGACGTGCGACGACCGCGACCACGATGGTGTCAGCTCAGCGGGACGTTACCACTAGGTCCGCGGCAGTCTGCAAGATGAGCACGTTCGTTGCGGTAACCGCAATAACGAAAACGACAACGACAGCGGTACTGGTTTTGCTGTTGCTGGCGTTTGCTTGCCCGAGTCCGACGTTCGGACAACTCCAGGGCAAGTATAACGGTCCATACCCGGACATATGTCCCAGGTACGACTCTAAGCACGTTATATATTTTAATATTTATGCACGTTTTAAGACAATAAACGTTTATTAATTGCTGGTACGATTTAATCACGTACTTTTTTTTTTTTTTTGATAATAATATAAAAAAAAATTGCGATCGATCATGAACGGAAAATTACTATAGGCACATGTATATGTTCTTTTACGAGAGGTATGCGACTCTTTTTGGTTTTCTTCGATTTTATTGACGGTCACTGTATTACAAAGATATTATAAAATATATTAACAATATTAACCTAACCTTATAGCGAGCGTTCGTTTTGGTATATCCGGTATACAACAACGACGTAATAAGTTATAGATTCGTGCAAAAATAAATATTAATAAAATATGGTATAAAATAAACGAGTATAAGACTGAGCCGAGTTATAATACTCACTTACGTGTTAAAGCGTCTTTGATTTAAACGTCGTACGAATACATTACAAATATTTAATCATTTTCGACTCGACTTTTGATGCAAAAGCCAAAAGTGCATATTATAACGTCGTGGCACGACTTCATTTGTTACGACTATCGCGTCCGAATAATCAAAAATAAAAATATTATAATTGAATAAATACTAACAGAAAATTGTATAACGTAAGTGTTTTTATTTAAATTTAATATATAAGATTTAAATCACGTGAATATTATACTGAGTGTACGAGTATAATAAACCAAGCTTGATAAAAATATAGAACTAATTTGTAATTTTACAAAATTATATCAAAAAAATTTCAACGATTCGTTCTGTTTATGAACATGTCTTATCTGTCCATCCGAATACCATCGGACAGGTATAAGATAAGATAAATCTCACGTGTATCTTTACGCAGTAGTTGTTATATTATTATTTATGTGAAAAAATGGCATAATAAGATTTCCTTAGTTTCACTTTTTCTGTTCTTAAAACGAAATAAAAATGTTTATTAGGATGTGATGTATGTAATTAATCGTGTTTTATTTCATTTTCACGTACAATAATTGTATCCAATTAGTGGACGATCATAATATAATGCCTACTGTTTAAATAATTGTTTAATACCATAAACCATATAAAATCCACTTTCTATACATACAACGGTATACGATAATATTATAATCACATAACCTGAAAATATATTTTTTAATATTATTAGTTTGTATTATTTAATTTCGTAAATCGATAATTTTATCAAATTTTATAATTTCACGTCTATATAAAACATCTTTCGTTTCAAGTATTTTTCATTAAAAAAAAAACGTAGTTATATTATTAGGAATTCGACATATGTTAACTTGGATTCGATGCAATTTATTTGCTATACAGGTAATTATTTGATTTTTCAATTATTTATAAATATATTATGTATTATAATTATTATTAAATTTCCTTATTAATTCGGACCGTATGTTAATAAAATGTTTAGATGTCTATATTGAAAGTAAAAATAAAAAATAATTTAATTCGAAATCCATTTTAAAAATTCAAACACGAATATAACGTATTTTACTTTTTAACAATCATTTTTCAATAATTTTGATTACGTCCACTACAAATGCGATGTATAAAAATAACGGTTTATTAATTTCTAGTGTTATGAGAAATTATCCTAGAAACACCCGTTGTACATTAATTATTTCTTTTATATTTTAATTATATTTATTATCATTTTATTATAAGTGACCATACTTAAACCACAGACAGCATTATAAAATCAATTAACACACTTATTATATGGGTAGGTATATAGTTAATATATAATATTATATTAATATTAAATTAAATTAGATTGTTGTTGGCTATTTATTTTGCACTAAAAACCTAATTCATTGTAATTATTATATCATTATAATTATTATAACATTATAATCTTAATTCTATCTAAAACTATTATTTTTTGTACTTACGTATTCGTATAAACAATTATGTACTGCGTATTATCAATTGAGTAAGAGACAAAGAGATAATGCTATTAAAATTTGTTTTAAATACAAAATACAGATTCTTTTTCAAACTATACGTAAAATGCGTACAAATACTTTTTTTGTAGAAATTCAAAATATAATTATATAATTCAAAATATTATAAAAAAAATAATAAAATATTATTATATTAATCTATATATTAGATATTATATATATTATTATTAATGTCTTTTAAAATAATATATTTAACATAATAAAATAAATAAATAATTTTAATGAATTATAAATGTAATTATTATTATTTTTAATTAGAATTAAAAAAATTAAATATTGCTGTGTTCAGGATATCTTGAAGTTTACCTATGAAAAACTATATGACCCTCCCATATAATCCCAAGGGTATATCTTATATTCTTATATTAGTCCTACAAGCAATTGATTTTTGATCTGTCATAAAATTTGCGATGACACGTTCACTACGTGGTTACTACGACATGCTAGCCGCCATGGTCTTGTGACCTAACCCCATATGACTTTCCTTTATGTGGAAAGTCACGTTAAGTCGAAAGTTTATCAGAATGAACTCCGTGATATCTTCCAACTCAAGCAAGAAATAAGAATGACGGGAGAACTGGACGGCGAAATGCGTGAGCGCGTTATTGCAAATTTTATGGACGGATCAATTATTGTCTTTAGGGTTAGTATAGGTGAGGTCGTGTACCCGATATGATTTTCGACGATCGTTCGTTCAATGTATAAATTAATTTTACGACCAAATCTGAGATCATATTTTATATTTGATAATTTTAAAATGATGCACATTATAGTCATCCGTTGTAAGTACATTTGAAATTATTATATGATTATTGATTAATTTCAAATTATAATATGTAGAAATATATTTTAATTTTAAAAATTCTATATTTCGTATATTATGATATTTTAATGGTCGCAAAATTATAAATTGAATTAATAATTAATTTTATATATTTATGTATTATTTTGTAGTAGATTGAAGTCTTTAACATATTATATTTTGGTTTTATTAAAATCCCTTATAAGAATTTAAAACAAAACAACATATATGTATAATTATTATTTATTGCTGTACATAGGCGTCGTCGTACAATTTATACCTGTATTAAGACAATGGATATTATTATTTTATAGAATGCGCAAATTATGGTACTTTTGTAATTTGTACATTATTAATAATTATGAATTTATGCTCATAAATTAAAAATATATTTAATTTAAATAGACTGCAAATTCATATTGTTCAAAGATAAATCATCCAATTTAGCTCATCATCATAATATATATTATTATTTATTGCATAAATTATAATATATCGTATACTAATATTAGAGAAAATTGGCTCGTTAATATAAATTTGTACATTTATTGTTTATAAATAGTATTTTTTTAAGAGATAATTCATAAATTAAAAATTATGGCTTAAATATATACTTATATAAATATTTATATATACATACTATATATATTTATATACATATATACCTAATTTTCACACATTATTTCTTTAAATATTACATCATTATATTTATAGGTCAACTTGTTATATAATTTTGAGCAACTAGAACAAATTCAGTGTCAATATTATTCAGAATGTGGATTTTCGATCTCTGTCCATGAAAAGGGGATTAAATCAATAATATTTCACGAAAAATTCATTTGATACTTTAATGTGATAAAAAAAATAGGATTCATTTCGTAAAATGTTGTTCAGATTGTGTAATTACGCGTAAATGACGAAATGGATAACTATATACCTATATATTATACGTATTCGTTATGCGAAACGAACAAATGACGCGATGTAAATGCGACACGTTATGTTCAAAATTCAAATTGCTTGCAGTACGATATTATAAATACCTACTCAATAATTTCTATGTATTATGTTATCTCTACAGGAACAATTAATATTATTGTTCGTTCAAATACTTTTCTAACAAATGTGCATTGCGTATAAACAAAAAACAAACAATAAGAAAATTTTTTAAACGATCAAGTTATTAATAACAAATTAATATATAGATAATTAATAAGTTCGCAACAGTGAGATTTAAATTGAGGGAAACGAATGCTAAAACAATTATTGACCAACCATTTATTTGCAATATTCTTACAATAGTATATATATAAATAGATATTTTTAAATGAGTGATTGACCTACATTGAATTTAATGCCCGTAATGTACTGTATATATATGGGCGTAATGTAAATTATAATTTTAACAGAATTAAAAACTTCTTAGCCTATAGCTGCTCACGACAAAAATGTTTATTTGTGTAACGCGTAGATACCTATAATATATTATTATACGAGTATATAAACCGTAGAAATTTTAATTTCATCGGATTACCTAAGTATATAATACGCATAGTTTAACTGAAATTAAAATAATATACTTCACCTTACATTTAACCGACTGTTTTTAAATTTGAATTTAATAAATTATAAATAATTACAATAATTATTCTTTATAGTTATTTTATATATTATATTGTATGTTCCGGGCAATGAAGTCCTGCCCGGGCATTGTGAACCATTATCTTAAAAAATATAATTATAAGTTTGAAATAATTAATGAATATAGTATTTATATTATTAATTATTTATTACATAAGTACTATATTGTAATGATATTATCATTTTAAACATTTCTGTTCGTACAGCAAATACTATTATGATAATTTTGAATTGCATTTGCAAAGAATGTATTTTTTATACCTATTTAGATACAATATTGGACACGCGTGCAAAAATAAATTAACATAATATGATAATATATTATCTAATTATTATATGACGTGACCGTATATGAACGAAATATAATTTGAATTATATAAAATATTGTTTTCCCATTTACTCTATCTAATACATATTATTATTAAATTGATAAATAATTCGATTAAATATATTATTTAATCATATTTTATCCTAAAATAATATTATAATAGGTATATCCTAATATCTAATAAATTATTATAATGGTTTTTGTTATTTTTTTTAATATGGTTCACAATGCCTGTAACGTAATATACGAGTATAATATCTTTCTACGAATGTAAAAAAATTATTTTAAAATCAATTTGTAAAAGTAAAGTTTTCTTTTTACGTTTATATACGTATACAAGTACAAGAAGTCAAGAACTTATGTAAAAACTAAAAATACTGCAAACGAAAATTATCTAAAGCGCAAGGTTTTTATTTTTACAATATTTCGGTTGAAAATTTTGTGGTCATCAGTGATTTTTATCGATTAAACTGAACAAAACTATTATGCAAAAATTTAATTTCAAATGCAAAATTTAATATTTTTAAAATTGATTTCTAGGTGTTTTAAGTATTTTTATTTTTTTAATTAGAGAAATTCCATTTAGTACTTTGCATATTATGCAGCACCTTATATATTATATTTAAAATAAACATTTATTTGGTTTTATTAGGTTAAAAAAATTACCATAAGACCATAAATAATATTTATAACGTATTGCTCAAATAAAAATAATTAAACTAAGTCACTGTCCTCATCATTATATTTTATACTTACATTTTCAGAAATTATACTCACTATTTCAATAAATTACTATATTATTATAATATTATACAGTAATAATTATCTATTTATAAACACGTGTGTGCAGTGATATTTATTGCCACGGCGAACTTTTGGACGACGTGCAAATGACACAATTGTATCCGGATTCGAAGACGTTCGTTGACAAAAAGTTACGTCGCAGCGAGTCAGAAATCGTGAAAGCCTATAGAAATTTGAAATTGCAAAATAACGGGAGAATTCCGTCTCGTGCAGTGCTCAACAAATTCATCGAAGACAATTTTAGTGACGATCCATTAATCGAGTGGACGCCCCCAGATTTCGTTAATAACCCCACAATCGCAGGATACGTTCAGGACGAGAAATACAAGTAAATGGCATACGCGAAACATCAAAATGTCATCATTTTGATGTTAAACACGTGGAAACATACGATAGAGTTAAAATATTTCATATTACGATTCTAACGATATTTCATGTGATAATATTATAAACGTATGATTTATAGACTGTGGATCTTGGAACTAAATCAAATTTGGAAAAAATTAGCCCGGAAAGTGGACGTGGACGTTAAAATAAACCCCGATCGTCATTCGTCCATATATTTACCTAATGGTTTTTTCATAGCTGGCGGCCGGTTCACCGAACTCTACTATTGGGATTCATATTGGATCATAAGAGGTGAGAAAATTGACAATTTAACAAAGATGTATAATATTTAAATATTCTGTATTTTGATATTTGATTTATTATTCTTATTTTTTTTTTATGCGTTTGTTTAGGAGCAATATTGTGCGACATGAAAGACTCCGCCAGGGGAATCATACAAAACTTTCTTTACTTGGTGCATCGTTTTGGTTATGTACCGAATGGGAGCAGAATTTATTATTTAATGAGATCTCAGCCGCCACTTCTTATCCAAATGGCCGCATCATATTATACACATACGAATGATTTGGATTTTATCAGGAAAAATATACAAGTAATACATAATATATATATATATATATAATTATAGATCTATTTTACAATTAAATTCACAGGATTTTAGATTTTGAGCGAATCGAAAAATGTATCTACTAATACTAATGTAAGTTATATAAAATATAACAAGGTTCAAGTTGTTCATGTTTAACATTTAAGTACCACAAATTATATTGTAATTTTGATTTAATTTTTACATAAATTTACATAATATTAAGGCTTAAAGTCGTAGATAACTTGAATAAATTATTGCCCATTAGATACATCGATGAATGTAGCTTGTTAAAAATGTTGTTTTACTTCAAATAAAATTAATCGTGTAAAATTAGATTTAATATAAAAGTAATGTATAATTTAATAAATTTAATGTTAAACCTTTGGTCAAATGAATATTTGTTGGATATTATAATTTATGTTACGTATAGGTACAATAAATTTTAATAAGTTGACCGTCATATTTACATCTTACATTTTTATCATGAGGATTTACCAAAAATTAAATTTTTTCAGTATCTCGAAGCTGAATTCCAATTCTGGATGATAAATCGAACAGTAAAAGTAGAAAAAGCAGGTAATACTTACGTAATGGGACAGTATAATACACATACCAGAGAACCACGTCCTGAATCGTATTAGTAAGTGCATACATTTTTCTAATTTCATTTTCTAAATTCATTATTTAATATTAACTTAATATTATTTTTATAGTCAAGATAAAACATTAGCAACTTCTCTTCCTAGTATAGACGATAAAAATGAATTGTACTCAAGACTAAAAACAGCAGCTGAAACTGGTTGGGATTTTTCAACTAAACATTATAATAATTTCGGCAAAAACACTGGTAAAACATTTATAAATAATATTTGTTTACTTTACTTTCATCAATTGGATCAATTTTTATAAGGGTTTAAAATTAAATTTAAATATGCATTTTATTAAAAATAGAGTAACCAAAAATAATAAATAAATGTATTCCAAGTCTATATACTGTAAAATCTACCTATTTTTAGATAACAACATAAACCATAAATATTGTGGATAATGGATGTAAATTAAATTTGGTTAATAAATTGTTAATTTATTATGTAAAATAACTTATCATTTTCATACAATAATAATTATTGTGGTTGTTAATATAAACCATAATAATAATAATAATAATAATATAATATTTTCTTTTTATTAGTTAAATAAATGTTACAAATTAAAATTTCCCTCTTAGTATAAATTATAAATAATTGATCAATTTTATATCTACCCATATTATTGAAAAAATTCATTTTAAATTAAATATTTACAAAAAAATAAGTAGATTTACATTCTTTTTAAATTAAATTGTTTGTAAGTATAATATTATAATGTGAATAATTGTGTTTATTTTAAATTATTATTTGTAGGCGATCTGTCGTATACGGATCCACAAAATTTTATATACGTGGAACTCAATGCCATATTACAGGCAAATGCAGTTGTACTTGCACAACTGTTTAAATTATTGGACAACCCGGATAAATTCAATTATTACAATGACATCAGTCGTCGTTTCCAGATAGGAATAGACGCTGTAAATTTTTTTAAATATTTTATAATCACAAGTGAACGTAATTATTAATGTATCTATTGAATATTGATTGACATTGATGTTTATAGTTGTTATGGAATGAAGAGGAAGGCATTTGGCTAGACTATGATTTAACCACCAAATCGAGTCGTAAGTATTTTTACACCTCTAATTTTGCACCACTGTGGACTGGAAGTTATGAGAGAAAACTTAGATCTTATTATGGTAAACGGGCATTGGACTATTTAATAGTAAATGGCATTATTAATCAAGACGGGACACCAAAACTTATATGTAAGTAAAAATAAAAGTAGGTATGTTTCTATTTGAAGCATACCTAAAAACTTAGCACGACAAAATACAAAGTTGTAAAATTGTTTTCACGTTATTGAATTTAATAGTTAATACTACTTATTCATGATGAAAGGAGAAAGTTATTTCCTGCATAGTTCACGTATTAGGTTTGCCTATATAAAACGCCTAATATTAGCGACTCGTATAATATCAAATATAGTTGATAATAATATTGTAAAGTAATTAAAAATTAATTTATCATAATAAAGAATATAAATAACAAATTAAATATTTTGCAAAAATTAAAAAAGGGAGAATTAACACTAAATTTTATATAATTTTTCATAAATTTACAACACAATATACCTAAATTAAATATTTTGCAAAAATTAAAAAAGGGAGAATTAACACTAAATTTTATATAATTTTTCATAATTTTACAACACAATATACCTATTGATTATCCTTTACCCTGTACGTACGAGTATATTATATGTGTAAATTTAATTTACAGTCAATATATATTTTTTCATGTACCATTACATATTCAATTACAATTACAATTTAATGTACAATTAATGTAGGCATTCCAACGTCAAGTGTTAATTCAACCCAGCAATGGGACTTTCCCAACTGCTGGCCTCCACTTCAAGCCATGGTAATCCAAGGATTAGATCGCACGAACTACAAAGCCGCACAGACGGTAGCCTTAAATTTGGCCAAATCTTGGATTAATACCAATTACGTCGGGTTTGCGAACAATGGGACGATGTTTGAAAAAGTAATTTTTTTAAAAACTATTATTTAATGTGCTCAAATAAAACATAATAACATTTAAAAAAAATTTCCTGCTAATCCGATCCGACTATATCATATAAGTTTTATTATTATGTTTACAGTACAGTGCTCTTATAGTGGGCACAACCGGCGATGGTGGCGAATACACACCGCAAACTGGATTTGGATGGACGAATGGATTCATTTTTGAATTATTTCGAAGATGGGGAAACATTTTTCGATCCAGTTAAAATCCACGAACACCAACTTTTACTATTAATTTTTTTATTCCTATATTGAATTTGCATATACTATGACGTTTAAATACCGTGTAAAGGTACTTGTATTATACATTGTACACTATGCGTTTAACATTTTATTATATTGCAAAAAGTTTAAAAATATAATTATGTTATTAAGTTTTAATAAATGTCAAACTCATTAAATCCATTGATAAATGTTACGTTCATAACTTATATATATATAAATTGACCGTAAAGATATTAATATTCATAACGCTTCCCTTCAAGTTTGAACATCTGTACATATATAAATATAAGAAATAGTATTAATGATAATTATATTATTATTATATAATACTGATATTGTATAAAATATAAAAATACATGTGAACTATTTATTTATATTTCATAATATAATATTATATTGTTTTTGAAACGACCATATATGTTTTCCTTCATTGTTTCAAATATTTTTCATTTATTATAAAATTATCTGACATTTATACCATTTTGGCGTTTTAATTGACATTAATATAAAAGCGTAACAGAAGTTTTTACTATTTATTATAAAGGTCGACTGTTGTCGCAACAATCCAAAAGTTTAAGTATTCAACATCTACGTAAGTATAAATTATTTCAATTTAAACAATTTAATTATTTCTTTTATAAAATTATTATTGTCTATATCATCAACATTAAATACCTAGTGATTTGTTGTTTTCTCCTCTACGTTCTCCAAACTCATTTTGTTCTTTAGTTATGCCTTGTGCGAGTTATAGATTTGCATAAAATATTTGAGCAATTATTGTGAACAAATTACTATTCATTATCTTTATAAATTCATTCTAAATAATCATATTCTATCTAAGATAGGTATATAGCCGAATAAATGTATTTTTTCTTTTTTTTTTTATTACGTAGACAATATTGTAACGATATGAGAACTTAATAATTTTTAAATTGACAATTTAAATTTACATATAGGTAATAAATCTGTAAATTTTAATGTTTTAGTGAAATTATATAAATACACATGATATTTATAAGAAGGAATTATCTTCTATTGTTATTACTTAAAAAATTATAACTTTATAAGTTGTATACCTAATACAAACTTTATTTGAATATAATAATATAATAATATATTCAATGACATACTTTTCTATAATAATGTAAAATAATCGATAAATTGATAAGATACAATTTTTGTTTCAAGGTTCTGCAGTAGGTATATGTAATATTTTATAATTTTACAATAAAATATGATTTTTGTATTATTATATAAATAATATATAGATATTTTGTTCAAAAATTATAGTCCGATTACCACAAATCGATTGCAATATTTTCAAATAATAAAATAAATAAATATTGTCCATCTTTACAAATATACCTTTACAATACCTACAAGCTACAACATACTTACTATACTGTAAACATTATAAATATTATAAATCTAAATACTAAAAAAACACAACAAACATTATCCATTTTTTTTTTTTTTTTTAAATAAAAGTTATACAAAATACAAATTATATTTTATACTATTATATACAATAATTTATTAATTATGTTATTAACAAACTTCAATCTAAAATAATTTAATAAGATATGAACAATTGAAAAAAAAATGCTTATATTTTAACACTAAAACTAGGCATAAAATAACATAATAAGAATACCTGAATACATAAAAAAACTTATCGAATCATAATATACCTAATAAAATTGTGGATAAGATTAATTATAATATAATATCACTTAAAGAAATTATATAATGCTTATTTACCATAAACACGTTTTGAGAATAATGTTTTAATGATATATTTTGTGTGCTTATTGAATTAGTCTTAAGATCTAAAATTTCAATAGATTGTGCATAGCTAAATATTTCAATCTTTCCACCAAATATATAAAGTTTTTCATCTAAAACTTCACAACCTAGATAACGAGGAATGTCATATGATTTAAATTACACTTCTAATAATGTTAAATATTAGTAATCAATGTTCATATAACATATTATTACTTATGGATTAATATACTAACTTGCGAAACATCGTGGCTTTATTAAGGATGGTAATGGACACCATACACTGTCTCGTGATAATGTAAATTTATATATAGTATTTAAAACATCATATTGCCCATTACAGATTTTTAAGCCACCAATAACATACAACATATTCTTATAAATTGTTATGCAAGTGTCAAATATTGGTTGAGGTAAGGAATCAATATAATTATCCCATGTATTAGAAATATCGTCATAACACTCCACCGTTGATAAACTTTCATATTTTTCGTTTCTTCCCCCTATCTAATATATTATATTATATAGAATAAATAATAATTATAAATAAATAGTACTTTATAAATTAGATTATTTCCGATAATTTTGAATAAGGTAAAGTATCATAAATATATACTTAACATTAATTTGCATTTTATAAAAATGTAAAAAAAGGTTCAGTAAATATATTATTATTAAAAGTCATATTTTTAGTTAGTACTTACAATATAGAGATATTTCTTATGAAAAATAGCACTGCAACTACTTCGTGAATTTGACATTGTACAATATATATTCCATATTTTAGTATTAACATCGAAGACCTCAATTGTGTTTAATATTTGATATTGTGCATCTACACCTCCAATCTAATTTAAATCAGTAATTTATTATTAATTATTATAGTTCATTATTAAACAATCTATACTCGTATGTATGAACTTCAGTTAAAATAATGTACTAACTGCAAATATACGGTTATTATGTGTGCAAACTGCATGTTCACATCTAGAGGATATCATTGAGGTTGTTTTTATCCATGCCTTTGATCTAGTAGATAAATCAAGAATATATACATCATCTGTAACCTTATTTTTACACGTTGCTCCACCAATAGAAAATAGATATTTATTGTCAATTGCAACTATTTTAGAACGATATCCTGGAGGTCTAAAAAAATCAAGTCCACATTTCCATTCTAATAAATCACTAGATATGTCACTATAGTAGATGTTGTTTAATGCGTCTGTGTTTATAGATACAAGAACCTAATTAACATTGTTAAATTATTATTTATGTAATGTAACTAAGTTAGTAAAGGCTGATATTTTATTTATAGATACCTTATTTATTAGTTTAGGATTTCTCATATCATATTTAGAATTTGGTTCAAGTAAAAAATTAAGTAAATATTCCATGATTGTACAATCCCTGAGCAAAAGTTCCTCCTTTAATACATTTAATAAAAAACTTTTTGAAATAAATGATAATCGTATGCATTTTATTAATTCTGGCAAGTATTTTTTACGGTTATTCTCATCACATTTCGTCCAATTGAGAATAAATATAAAAACCTAAAATTCATATCAATATAATTAATTAAATCAAATTTTATATTTTAATTACATTTTAGATTTTGAGGAAAGTAAAAAATGTATTGGTTTTACAATGATATTATGTGTCTTTGTTTTTATGTCTGAAAATACTTTTTCTACCCGAAATAATGTTCCGTGTTAAACTTTATTGTACCTTGTTTAGGTCATTGTTCCAATTTCTTAAATTTGACCCTATGAGAATGCGATAGGAAAAACGAACAAAAAATTATGAAAAAACTTACTTTTTATGAAAACTGAAATATCGACGAATTTGATTACAATATTTCATGATAACAAAGGAAATTTTATATATATTATAATAAATAACTTGTTTTCAAATTTTTTCCTATTGTTGGTTTTTTTATTCATTTTTATTGTAAAAGTACTGAGAATTAATAAGAAAAATACTTGTATGGATTCTAAGATTTTTGTTAAAACTAATTGGAGTTTTTCAAATATTTTGATATCATGTAAAGTAATTTGTGTGTATGCTTCATTAAAATTTTGAGACATTAAAACCCAAAACTGCCAAATTTATCAAACATAATATAGGTACATATATTTGAGAATTTTACGAAATATCAAAAGTCCTATATTTTGTAGAAAAATTAACGTAACGTTCCAAAATAATATCACATATAAAAAGTACCTATTTGAACACCCGATAAAATTTTCAAGTCTATATATATACGTATACGAGTATATATAAAATTTCCTTAGTTAAATTGAAATAATGAAATTGAATTCGTCAATATTTCAGTTTTCGTGAAATATGTCGTTTTTCATAATTGTTTGTTAGTTTTTCCTATCGCATAAGGTCAAATTGAAGAAATTCGAATAATGACCTAAATAAAGTAAAAATGACATCCACTTTCCAACCGGAAACATATGCTATTTGTGAAAATCGGAGTACTATTTCGGGTAGTAAAAGTGACTTTAAACATAAAAAAAAAAAACAGAAAAATAAAGACACGGATCATTGTAAAACCAAAAAATATTTCGCTTCGCTCAAAGTCTAAAATAAAAAAAAAAACCAATACATTTTGTTATTTTAATGAACTTTATAATTTAGATGTTATTTACTTTATCATAATTGCAGAAATATAAGTTATAAGAACGTTAAATTGAAACTATTAGGATGATTTTAATTTTAATTAGTTTTAAAGTTAACAGAAAACGAAAGAATTTTTTATAAAAATTTAAATAATTAAAAAAATTTACAGATTTAAAAATTAAATGATGAATAATTTTATGCTCGTATCAACTATATTCTTGGTTTAATGTGATATTTATAATTATTCCTAATGGTGTATTCATAAATATAAAAAACGGATACAAAATATTCACGATAAAGTAATAAATAAAATATACTAACTTGTTCTTCAGATTCAGTAATTAAACAATCATCAGAAATTATGTTTTTAACTTCTTCATAAGATAATTCATATGATATAGAATCATCAACATTACTAAAAAAAAAAAAAAAAAATAATCTAAACAAATTGTGTTTTAAATTTAGTAGTAGTCTAACTTTAATCTATATAGAAGGACTTATATTAGTAGCATTGGTGGAAATGGGGGGATCGAGGGGGCTTAGTACCCCCAAGATCCTGACAAGCCCCCTTAAAAATTATTTCCAAACCATAAAAAAAAGATGAGCTGATACTCCTGCCGCACAGGATACAGGTGTGCGAATCATAGCGTTTAATTTTAATTAGAATTTGAATGCAATGATAAACCATTGCATTCGTAAAAACGATTCTGAGCGAAGTTCAGTCAGATTATAATTTTCGTTTGAACTAAAAATATCAATTTAAAACAGCTATAAAAAAAAATTGAGATTAGGGATTTTTCTAATATTTTAGTATGATGTTATGTAATATGTAAGTATATTTCAGTAAAATTTTCAGACCTAAATACCCAAAATTACCAATTTTATCAAACATTATATACGTAAAAACGAGAATTTTACGAAATATTCAAAGTCCAATATTTTGTAGAAAAATTAACATAACGGTTCCAAAATTATACCACATATATATAGTAGCTATGTGAACACCCAAAAAAATTTTCAAGTCTCTATCTTAAAAATTGCTCGAGTTATCGAGAAATATAGAAATCGAATTCGTCAAAATTTCATTTTTCGTGAAAAATGCCGTTTTTTCGTCATTTTTTTGAAGTTTTTTCTACCGCTTAGGGTCAATTATGAGAAATTCGAAAAATGACCTAAATAAAGTACCAACTAGATCCACTTTGCTACCGGAAACATACCCTATTCGTGATAATCGGAGCATTATTTCGGGTAGTAAAAATGTTTACAGAATAAAAAAAAAAAAAAAAAAAAAAAAAAATCACACATCATTGTAAAACCAATACATTCTTCGCTTCGCTCAGAATCTAAAAAAAAAAAAAAACAAAAACAAAAAAAAATCACACATCATTGTAAAACCAATACATTCTTCGCTTCGCTCAGAATCTAAAATGTAACTTAAATATTATTTAATGAGGGAAAAAATTAAATTATAACACCACATAATAAATTGTTTTTTTTATATTGTAAATTTGATTATAAAATATAAAATTTATTATATTACGAGTATATTACATTTTATATTTTTATATAGGTATTATTTAAAATTTTAAATTATAATACAGAACACAGTTCAATTGATTTATTTTTCTTCCATTGAATAATAATTATTTTTATTGCCAATTTAGTATTTTTATTTGGAATACCTATAATCTCATATAATATTGTAAATAATAAATTTATAGAAAAACCAAAACTGTCTATTGTGATGGTGCCTCGTGAAGTCATGACGCAATGGACTCAAAAATGTGGAAATGTTATTTATACACATCATATTGTATATTACAGTTTTATACCCAATATTGGTTAATAGGTTACCTATTACTTATAAGTTAATAACATCTTGATGATGGATTAGATGATGGTCTAAAAATAAAATAAATATTAATTTTTTTTATACATTATACAATGTGTATTTTATACAGTATTATATTATTAAAAATCAAATATGAATAAAAAATTAATTATAGTTTATTTTATTTTAAATGTATAGTTCAGTACCACAAACACGTTGATTTTAAATCCTGATAAATATTAAAAATTAATCTATTTATCCAAAATAAAAATTAATTAATTATATTATAATTATTATATACCTACTCTTTACTTACCTTAATAAAATATTTTTATGTTTGTG
>JAIUCT010000001.1:36142148-36164601 GCA_021307375.1 Tetraneura akinire | reverse complement strand
ATATATATATTATAATATAGAGCGTCGTTTTACTCTTAGACAAAAACCGATGTGTACCGTACGGTGTTCAGCGGGCGAGAGAGCTTTTCAAGCACCTCTCCTGAATTTTACATATTAACAATTTATGTAATTAGGTAGGTATATTATATTGATAACATAGCTTGGCCGGTATATAATAATGAAATAATAATAATAATTTAATTAATGTTAATAATCAAGAAAAATACCAATAATAATAACAATAATAATAGTAATAAATAATAATATTGCACCAGAACGTATGTATGTGCGGTACGCGGACACACATCGATAGCAAGACTTTATAATTGGCACCCGTCGTATCGCCGCGCGGTCTGTTTTACCTATGTATATATATTTATATGGACATTTTTACGTCATGTTACAATCCCTTCTACTTTCCCTTTTTAATTATGTATTCTTAAAACAAAAATATTAAAATATTTATATTATATATATTAATATATTATAATTTGATTATTATGATTGACAATTGCAATCTAATTTTAATAAATAATATTTTACATAATTAGGTAGGTACACCACTAAATTATAGGGATAAAACAGTATATATGACCATTTACATAGTACCTATGTGAACATCCAATAAAATTTTCAAGTCTCTAACTTCAAAATTGCCCGAGTTATCGTAAAATATTGAAATCGAATTCCTCGAAATTTCAGTTTTCGTGAAAAATGCCGTTTTTTCGTCGTTTTTTCTACCGCTTATGGTCAATTTTGTGAATTTCGAAAAATAACACAAATAAAGTACCAACTACATCCACTTTTACACCTGAAAGTCGCTATTCGTGAAAATCGAAGCATTATTTCGGGTAGTAAAAGTGTTTTCAGAATATTTCTTTATACGTATGGATTCTAAGATTTTTGTTTTACTAAATATCAATTTAAAACAGCTATAAAAAAAAATTGAGACTGGAGATTTATTTAATATAATTTGATTGAGTTATTAATATAATAATACATTATATAGATAAATTTATTATACCGTAATAATTATGACTTAGAATATATTATTATTATAGGTATAAATGTTTAACTGTAAAAATATTATAATATTTGGAGGTAATTATTAAAGTTACTTATTAATTTATTATTACTGATTATACGAGTAGTTTAATTAATATGTGGTCCTTTCTCTAATTTTGTTATATTTTATATACCTATATTTTTTTTTATTTAAATATTAATTTATATTTATAAAAATATTATACTGTATCATGATACATAATTGTAATTGAAATATAAATCAATAATTAAAAAAATTTTACATTTTAAATTGTTAAAAGATATATAAAAAATAATATAATTTAATTGTATTAATATTTAATCCACGTTTTAATTTATTTATTTAATATTTATATTTTTAATTATAATGTTCACACGACTACGACTGATACGATTAAACTAAACACAATTTTATAAACATGTCAAACCATAATATTAAATCGATACAACTTCAATAATATTGGCATATATCAGTACAAAGTGTAATATCCGAAAAATGTTAGGTTGGGTGTAACCTAACCTGACCGATTTTTGAACAAAATAATAACTTAACTTATCAGTACCATCACATACCTACATCTCTAAATAAAAAAAAATTTGTGAACTTATCTATCAAAATATACTATAAAATATCTTGTTATCTTGGACTTGTCCCGTACAAATATATATAAATAAATAAATAAATAAATAAATAAAATAATAAATAATATAATCTATTATTTGCAATAAATTGTTATGTTGGTACAATCAAATTTATGGTAACAATTTTTGCGATAAATTTTCACATATCAGATTTAAAATTAATATACAAAAATCACAAATTTTACAGTTCAGTTGCTGATAATTCAAAAGATAATGACAATATGTCAATATTATTAAAGCTCTGCACAACAAAGAATTCGTCGTCGTGGTCAAGAAGAAAATTAGACAAAAATAATCATTGTAATAATAAATAGGAAAATAGGTATTTCTTTCAACAATATCTTTATGTATGATATAAAAAAAAAATATAAATATTTACAAAGTGATCTCAAATACAAAATTTCTATTCATTTCCTGTTATAATACATAAAACATACCAATAACATAATACTGTAAACTGTAAACATTATAAATATTATAAATCTAAAAACTAAAAAAAACACAAGAAACAAACTCTATTTTTTTTTTAAATTTAAGTTACAAAAAATACAAAATATATTTTATACTATTATATAAAATAATTTATTAATTATGTTATTCACAAACTTCAATCTAAGTTAAATTTAATAAGATATGGACAATTGAAAAAAAATGCTTATATTTTAACATAAACTCTAGGCATAAATTAACACCAAGAACAATAATAAGAAAAACATAAACATAATAAGTATACCTGAATCTATTACTAAAACTTATAGAGTCATAATATACTATATACCTAATAAAATTATTGATAAGATTAATTATAATTAATCACTTAAAGAAGTAATATAATGCTTATTTAACATAAACACATTTTGATTTTGATAACAAGATGATGATAAATTTTGTGTAATTTTTAAATTATTCTTAAGATCTAAAATTTCAATAGATCCTGTATACCAAATAAAGTCATACATTCCACCAAATATATAAAGTTTTTTATCTAAAACTGCACAACCTAGATAATTAGGAATGTTATATGATTTAAATTACACTTCTAATAATGTTAAATATTAGTAATCAATGTTCATATAACATATTATTACTAATGGTTCAATATACTAACTTGCCAAACATCGTGGATTTATTAAAGATGGTAATTGACACCATACACTGTCTCGTGATAATGTAAATTTATATATAGTATTTAAAAAATCCTTTCGACTGAATTTAAGTGCTTTCAAGCCACTTATAACATACAACTTATTCTTATAAATTGTTATGCAAGTTGCCCATATTTGTTGAGGTAAGGAATCAATATAATTATCCCATGCATTAGAAATATCGTCATAACACTCCACCGTTGATAAAACTTCATTTTTTCCGTTTATTCCTCCAATCTAATATATTATATTATATAGAATAAATAATAATTATAAATAAATAGTACTTTATAAATTAGATTTCCGATAATTTTGAATAAGGTGAAAGTTTCATAAATTATATACTTAACATTAATTTGTATTTTATAAAAATGTAAAAAAAGGTTCAGTAAAAATATTATTATTAAAAGTTATATTTTTATTTAGTACTTACAATATAGAGATAATTATTGTGAAAAATAGCACTGCAATATCTTCGTGAATTTGACATTCTACAATATATATTCCATATTTTAGTATTAACATCGAAGACCTCAATTGTGTTTAATGTTCGGTTATGTGCATCTATACCTCCAATCTATTTTAAATCAGTAATTTATTATTTATTATTATAGTTCATTATTAAACAATTTACTCGTATGTATGAACATCAGTTAAAATAATGTACTAACTGCAAATATACGGTTATTGTGTGTGCAAACTGCATGAAAACATCTAGAGGATATCATTGAGGTTGTTTTTATCCATTCGTTTGATCTAGTAGATAAATCAAGAATATATACATCATCTGTAACCATATTTTCACACGATAATCCACCAATACAAAATATATATTTATTATCAATTGCAACTATTTTAGACTGAATTCCTGGTGGTGTAAAAAAATCAGGTCCACTTTTCCATTGTAATACATTACTATTAATGTCACTATAGTACATTTTGCTGCATGCGTCTGTGTCTATAGATACAAGAACCTAATTAACATTGTTAAATTATTATTTATGTAATGTTACAAAAGTTAGTAAAGGCTGATTTTTTATTTATAGATACTTCATTTATTACTTTAGGATTTCTCATATCATATTTAGAATTTGGATTAAGTGAAAAATTAAGTAAATATTCCATGATTGTACAATCCCTGAGCAAAAGTTCCTCCTTTAATACATTTAATAAAAAATTTTTTGAAATAAATGATAATCGTATGAATGTTATTAATTCTGGCAAGTATTTTTTACGGTTATTCTCATCAAATTTCGTCCAATTGAGGATAAATATAAAAACCTAAAATTAAAATCAATATAATTAATTAAATCAAATTTTGTAATTTTATTACATTTTATATTTTGAGGGAAGCGAAATATGTATTGGTTTTACAATATTATGTGTCTTTATTTTTATGTCAGTAAACATTTTTTCTACCCGAAACAATGCTACGATTTTCACGAATAGTGTATGTTTCCGGTTTAAAAGTGGATGTAGTTGGTTCTTCATTTATAGGTCATTTTTCCAATTTCTTAAATTAGACCCTATGGGAATGCGATTTTTAATGATAACTGAAATATCGACAAATTAAATTACAATATTTCACGATATTAAAGGAAATTTTATATATTGTTGTATGTGAAACACAAAATAAAACAATATAATAATTAATATAAATACATTTATTTATCTTTAAATATATTTAAAAAAACACGAAATCAAATCACTAACATAACTAGTAACATATAACGCAAATACAAATCAAACGGGAGGAGACTAAACACAATAGACAACGTATTCGTGTGTCTCCACCGTCTCTCCGTCTTTTTTCAAAACCCTATATTTATATCATGTTAAAACTAGGACATCACAAAACTGATGTCATCACAAATTTTTAAATTTTAAATAACATTATTTTTTTTCTTAATCTAGGTCACATATACAAAACACCCTTACCTAGCATTAAAATTAATACCTAATCTAAAAATTATTTATACTATACTAATACTACAATATATTATAATATATAGACTTGTTTTTATTTATATAATTTGATAAATTTTCAAATATTTTCCAATTTGTTGGTTTTTTTTATTCATTTTTATTGTAAAAGTACTGAGAAAGAATAAGAAAAATACTTGTATGGATGTTAAGATTTTCGTTAGAACAAACTTGGAGTTTCTCATATATTTTGATATTATGTTAAGTAATATGTGAGTATACTTCATTAAAATTTTGAGACATTAAAATCCAAAACTGCCAATTTTATCAAACAAAATATAGGTACATAAAATTGAGAATTTTACGAAATATCAAAAGTCCTATATTTTGTAGAAAAATTAACGTAACGTTCCAAAATAATATCATATATAAAAAGTACCTATTTGAACACCCGATAAAATTTTCAAGTCTATATATATACGAGCAGTATATATAAAATTTCCTTAGTTATCTTGAAATAATGAAATCAAATTCGTCAATATTTCAGTTTTCGTGAAATATGTCGTTTTTCATAATTTTTTGTTAGTTTTTTCTACCGCTTAGGGTCAATTTTGAGAAATTCCAAAAATGACCTAAATAAAGTACCAACTAGATCCACTTTGCTACCGGAAACATACCCTATTCGTGATTATCGGAGCATTATTTCGAGTAGTAAAAATGTTTACAGAATAAAAAAAAAAAAAAAAAATCACACATCATTGTAAAACCAATACATTCTTCCCTCCGCTCAGAATCTAAAAACGGATATACAATATTCACGAGAAAGTAATTAATAAAATATACTAACCTTTTCTTCAGATTCAGTAATTAAACAATCATCGGAAATTATGTTTTTAACTTCTTCATAAGATAATTCATATGATATAGAATCATCAAAATTACTAAAAAAAAAAAAAGAATAATATAAAGAAATTGTGTTTTTAATTTAGTATTAGTCTTTATTAACAAAGTATGTTTCAGACAAATAATATTATAATCTATCATTTATGAAAATTTTAAACAAATGTTAAAATAGGTGCTTTTTTTTAGTTTTTTGGGTGGGTTTGAACCCGAACGCCGAACTCCCCCCTCCTTGTAAATACAACACTGTAATATATAAATATTTAGATTTTTGCAATTTATTTTAGAGTTCTAGTTTCCAGACAAATGTAATGAAATTTTTTTAAGTAAGTAATTATACATTATTATGCACTATACGAATTTGTATCATTTCTTTTATGAATATATTATGTTTATAATTTTTCTATATTTTTCACAGTAAATATTTACTTTGCCCGATTATACTTGAGCATTGTATACACTGACCGGTCGCGGTATTAAAATACCCAGTCAATGTATTAATAATTTGTATACAAAGTTAAGCATTGCCCAAAAATCTGGTGGTCATTGTACACATTGCCCTAGCATTGTATTGCAATGATCAAATTCTACACATAAACTGTAATATATATATTGAATAATATAATAAATTAATTAAATTATTTAGCTGAGGACGATTAAATGATATAACATAAATGAAGTTCATTATGATAGTACACGGATCCTCTAAAAGTAATATTAATTTAATATTAGTTCAGATACTTACAAAAAATTTTCAAGAACATATGTAAAACTAATGTCATATAATCTGTCATAAGAAATAAGTTTAGCATATTTCATAATGCTTATACAATTTGTTAAGTTTAAATTATATTCAGTGTATTCAAAACATTTTTCTTTGAGTCTATTCAGTTGTAAGAAATGACTTGCTTTCAAAATGTCCTATAATAATGAAATAATTTATGTTAGTTACATTTAGGTATTACAAAATATTCATTTGTATATTAAATATAATTTATTCATTTACCACAATTGTGTGTTCTGTAATATCCAACTTAAATGTGTATATATAATTAATTATAGTTTCTAAAGTAATTGAATCAATTTCTTTTATTCGTACACTTTGTTTATTTTTTTCTTTAAAATCTGAATTATTGAATTTTGATAAAAAAAAATCACTTGAAGATGCCAATATTACTTTATGAGCTAGAATTTTTACACCATCACTAGCTATTAAAGTAACATCACACATTTCATTAGACCTGAAAATGTATGAAATTATATAAAAATAATATTTAATTCTATAAATATAGGAATAGAAGTTAAAAAAAAAATTTTGAAACATTTCTTTAAAACTGAATATAATAATATTGTAGTTATCTTATAATTTTAATTCAAACTTTATGTTAACGAATTTATAATAAATTCTATACGCAGTGGCGTAGCCAGCGGGTAGGCCCGGACCTACCCACATTTTTCACCATTTTAATCATTGTATAATAGTATATAAAATATATATAATTAAAACCATTTTCTTTGAAATTTACATTAATTTTTATTTAATATATAAAATGAATAATTATTATAGTTTTTGTCATTATACGTTAACACTAATTTGTAAAATTTCGTATGTTCTACGTTAAACGAATATAATCGTATAAATTAAACTCTCAACCATATAAAAATATTACAAATTACAATACGTTATACGTATGTTTTGTATAATAATAATATGGTTTACAAAGTGTAGATTATTCTCTCCTTGATATTTGGCCATTTGGGATTTTATTATATATACATACCGTACATATAATGTTACTATAATGATTAAACAGATTAATATAAAGATTTATTGCAAGTATTTCCATTTTATTTCAAATTACCACTGTTATCTTTTAAATTCACTTCCAAAAATTAAACATTATATTCGTTTAAATTACCACTAGAAACTTTGAATTAGTTTTGATCAAATTGTGCTACAATTTGTACGACAACCGATTATTTTATTAAATCCGTCACTCGTATTCGTAAAAATTTTTTTTTAGTTATTTTTAAACAATGAAACGTTTTTTAATCGCAATAAATAAATCAAAATCATCTAATATTGAAACTGTTTCTGATCCTGATAAATCCACAGAAATTATAAATACGATTCCATCGTCAAATAACCATGTTATAACAACATTTTATTACAATTTATAAGCATTTTATTACAATAACAATATGTAATGAATTCAAATATTTATTGGAAATCTTTCCCAATACAACAAATCAGGCCTACCTAGAAAAATAATTCTAGCTACGCCACTGTCTATACGCCATTTAAAATAGTTAAATCGTTTTCAACTTATTAATTGATTACGTGTTGGTTTAGGTACCAATTATATTATACAAATTATTTTTTATAATAAGGATAGGTGATACTTCTGTGGGAGAGTTACAAGAACAGGAGTAAAGAGGATAGTGTTGAATCTTGATTAAAATTTGAATGCAATGATAAATCATTATTCATTAGTTCATTACATTCGAAATGTTGCGAAGTTCAGTCAGTTTTGACCAATTTCATTGTATATAATAAACGAATCAACATACATTGAAACACCGTCACAGTCTGAATAGGCAGTTAAATTATCCCTCAATTATTTAGGAAATCCACGTACATACCGCCGAAGACGGCGACCATGTATAGTTAGATAATACCACAATAAATTTGTTTATATTATTTAAAAGAAAAAACGTAGACGACACCAGAATCGGTGACACTCAATATGATAAGATAAGGATTTCTCAAATGCAATAAAAAAAAGAGACCACAATCGGCGAGTAAAAGATTAATCAAAATAAATCCGTTCCCACGGTTACTTTATGTACAGAATAAAAGTTAATTATTTATAATAATTAATCGATTTATGGGAAAATCAATATTATATCATTTTGTCTAAACATAAACATAAACTATTCATTAACACGATATAATGCATCGAACCGTGGGAAAAGCCTTACTGAAGGTCGGACTCGAAAGGTTATATTATAATTTATAAATAATTAAATACGATCCAAAAGACCAATCAGCAAGCCCTGTTGGTTCGTAGTCTCGGCAACCAACACGCCGTAAACAGTACACCACATCTTTCAACGAGACACATCGGAAATTGTCGACGATGTTTCGACGTTAGAAGTTTCATTCATCAACAAATTCACCAGCATTATTTATTTGTTTTATACAAAATACGAGCTGCGAGTTTACCTACACTTTCAGTAATCATCGCTGGATTTAAAGTAGCGATTATTATTTTTTTTATATCGCCATTTGTGCCGAATGAATCCTCTGATTCGCTTAGTCACGACTAATAAGCTTATGTATTTTACTATATATTTCAACATTAAAAAGAAAAAAAGAAAAATACAATTACGCAGAAACTATAATTTAACCTTACCTATAAAATATTAAGATAAAACTGAAATAATATAACTCCAACAAAAATATAAATAATTGTTATGTTACCAAAATAGAGTAGTGACACATGTAGATCTTTATTTTATAATAAAAATATAATTGTAATTAAATACAAATAAAAAAAAAAAAAGCAAGGGAAGGGATACAGGTGTGCAATCTTAGTGTTTAATTTTAATTATAATTTGAATGCAATGGCAAACTATTTCATTCGAAAAAACGATTCTGAGCGAAGTTCCGTCATATAATGCCGTTTTTTCGTCATTTTTTTACAATAATATTATTTTGGTTGCTATTAGTAACAATAATAATATTATTACTTTGGTTGCTATTAGTAACAATAATATTTATATTATCACTATGGTTACTATTATAAACAAATTTATCCGATGAATCAAATTCGTCGAAGGAAAAATGTCGTTTTTTTCGTTATTTTTTCGTCCTTTTTCTGTGTGACATGAGGTCAATTTTGGGAAATTCGAAAAATGACCTGAATAAAGTACAAACTACATCCAATTTGCAATAGAAAACATACAACATTCGTGAAAATCGGAGCATTATTTCGGGTAGTAAAAGTGTCTTCATACTTAAAAAAAAAAAAACAAAAAAAAAAAAAAAAAGACCCACATCATTGTAAAACCAATACATTCTTCGCTTCGCTCAGAATCTAATAATGTCAAATAAAAATAAATTTGTTGAATAAAGTAACTAATTTATATTTAATATATTATTTATATAATTTAATTTATAAGAATTAATTTTGAATTGATGTATTAATTACCATATTAATATATAAAAATATATATCTTGGTTGCATACGATAAATAAAAAATAAAATATATATATATAATATATCTTGGTGACTTTCGAACTTACTACCTCTAATTAATCAATACACTTTGACTTTACATATTTTATTACTTTACCCTCCACCATTATTTTCTTTGTTTTTTGTGTTATTACAAAGTGACATTCTCTCTTTATTTTATGTTTTTTTTTGTGTTTTAACATAATCAAATATTAAAAAATAATAAGAGGAATCCATATAAATACTATAAGTACCGATTTTACTAAAATATCAACTTTTCCAAATATTTTCAAATTTGTTTGTATTTTTTTATTAATTATAATTTTAAAAATATTGAAAAGTAATTATTAGGGGATGTCTGTGTGTTTTTGATTAAATTAAAATTATCAACTTTAAATTTATACAAAAAAATTGAAACTAGGAATTTTTCATTTTTTTTTTAAGAAAACTCTGGTAACTTGTTAAGTAATATATGAGTATACAGTATATTTCAGTAAAGGTTTCAAATCTTAAAACTGAAATTATTGATTGTATCAAACATAGAGATAAATAGGTGACTTTAGGAAATATTTAAGTTTTATTTTTAGTTCTACATTTTCTTAAAGATGTGTTATCGTTTTATCACGTATACATTTTATCTATAAGAACATTTAATAAAATTGTCAAGACCCTAAGTTAAATATTAACTGAGTAGGTAATTAAAATCGATTTTCCTTAAAAATGCCCTATTTTTGTCAATTTTTGGCAGTTTTCCTATCAAAGACGGTCAAATTTTAGAAATTGACCGGGAATTAAATTACCAACTGGTCAATATTCTTTATCGGAATCATATACCTACCATTTGTGAATATTGAAGCAATATTATTGGCAAAAAATTGTCTACATACACGATACACCATTGTAAAATGAATACTTACGTATTATTCACTTTAATATATCAGTAAGTATAATATGTTATTGTAATATACTAAATATGAGTTATATACTTACTGTCTAAAAGAATTCTGTTTTTCCAAAGTTTTTAATATGTTTTCATATTCTCCTTTAGGCATTTCATATGATGAATTTTTGTTTTCAATATTTGCAATGTTACTGAAAAAGACGACTAATTAATAAATTGTATTACTTATTGTTATTAACTATTATTTACATATAAATTTGTTTTTCTACTTTAATTTAAATAATAAAATAGATAGGATTAATTTACATTTGTATTAGGTACAAATAACGAATAAACAAATAAATGATAATCATAATATTAATAAAATTGATTAGGGAAATTACAAGTACATTATATTGAAATAAGATAAAATATGTATACGTAAACAGGCTCTATAACTTTGGCAATATACATTTTTAATATCATATTATAATGATATTATATTTTAAAAACTATAGACTATAGTAAGTCTTATAATTAAAGGTATAAGTATAATATAATATTGCTTTAGTTCAATAGAAAAGAAAATAATATCTGTGACTGTAAACAAAAATATGTATACTAAATTACTGTAGTGGTAAACACTAAAGTGGATGCTAGTAAAAGAACGTAGTACGGATTTATACAAAGTTTCCTTTGATAATAATATTACATTGAATTTGACATTTACTATAATAAAACTATATTAAATTAAATTAATAAAATAATTAAATAAATTATATTAAATTATTATTATTAATATTTTAAAAGTGTATTGTATAAGACATAAATACGTAATTTAAAAAAAATAGGTGTGTACCTTTGGTTTGGAGATATGTTTATACTGGTATTATCGTTTCCTGATGCCATGATGACGATTTACACGTATATAATTCGTTTTACGATATAACTGAGAGTTTATTATATTAATAATTAAATAACTACCGGTTTGTTGAAAATCTAAACAGCATATACAGTTCGTTTAATACTTTAATTAAAATTTTACAATTGTATATTAGAACACGATTGATGCGAGTTAGAAAAAAAAATTTAAACGCACCATAGGCACAACTAACATAAACAGTCGAATCGTGTATAGTGTAAAATTTATTTTCAAATAAGAAATGTATTGGACTTTGGACGTTCTTGGGTGTTTTTGTCAGTTATGGTTAGATGTTTCCCCTACCAAATGACCAATAAGAATTCAATAATTACAGTGCTGTGTTCCGACGCGCCGAGTAGGCATATTTTTTACTCTGTGTAGGAGTAGGAGATAATAATTTATATTCTTTCTGATCATCCTGGTGCACATTAGGTCAAATAAGGATGATATGCGACTTAGCTATTCATAATTAAGGCCGTTTGAAGCGGCTATTTATTAAGGAGTTATGTATAGGCAATATTATAATTTATTCACGTTACGCAGTGTGTTTGTGTGAAACGTAAATGATCATTAGTGCGAGTAGATGCGTCGTCAAAGATTGTGTACTTTGTGTAGTATACTGGAAATACCTATACGGGTTAGAAAATGCACTAACGGTCACACGCGCATGCACATGTCATCGTTGGACTACTGAAATTATATTTGATCTGGGGGGCAATTCTTGAATCTTGTCGAAGTTTTTGTCGCATTCGACAAAAATATTTGTCGCATGAAACGGAAAAACTGTATTCTTGAAAATCGAAAACTCTTTGTCGAATAAAACTAACATAAAACAGTCGAATCGTGTATAGTGTATAGTATACACTGTAACTGTATACTATAAAAACTATTTTCAAATAAGAAATTAAGAAATGTATTGGACGTTTTTGGGTGTTTTCGTCAGTTACGGTTAGATGTTTCCCCTACCAAATGACCGATACGAATTCAACAGTTGCTGTTGCAGTTCGACGCCTAACCTAACCGTTAATGTATTTCTAACCTGTATAATAGGTATTTCCAGTATATTCATATAGACATTATAGACCATAGACGTATACATCTAGTCGGAACACGGAACATGACAACGCGTGGGGATAGGTGGAGCTTGTTCCGAGGATCGGGTATGTTCGTGAAATTTCGGCACGTGATTTAAAATAGCAGGAGCACTCTAATTGGTTGTCCTCGGAGCGGGTTTATTTCTCTCACTCTTATGATAAAAAATAATACTATCTCTCTTGATCCAGTTGGCACGACCGCGCCTCCCGGTCATCGGGGCAAATGTTCCGTCTTATAAGTTAAGTCGTATAACGTTTATGAGTATACTATACAATCTTCGACTACGCATCTACTTACACCACCGTTTAAGATAATAGTAAGTTAAAGTTAAGTATTAACGTTTCACACAAACACACTGCGTAACGAGAAAAATTATAATATTGCCTATACATTACTCCTTAATAAATAGCCGCTTCCAATACCTTTAAATGAAAACTGGGAACCCGGAGTAGTTATAAGAAAAAAATGATAAGTTGATAACATATAATGAGTGCAGAAATACAAACGACAAACGTCAAAATAACAATTTACAATTTGAAATGTAATAATGCCAACAATACAAAAAAAAAATATTGTTTTTTGAATTTTCAAATGAAATGCAATTTTTTTTTTTTTAAGGTAAGCTTACCAACTTATAAATATTCAAAGTATTCATAATGAGAATATATTATTATTATATAAACATACACTGACACACTGTATTCTATGGTGAATTTTAAAATTTATGCTACTATTTATAGCACGTTGTCATTTTATTAAAGTATTAATGAAGAAATTTAGTTACTCCGTATTTTACTCCGTAAATTTAAATTATTCATTTGTATTTATTACTTATTCTTAAATTAATAAATTCAAAGTTTTATATTTATTTAGAAATTTAGTTACTCCGTATTTTACTCCGTAAATTTAAATTATTCATTTGTATTTATTACTTATTCTTGAATTAATAAATTCAAAGTTTTATATTTATAATGGCTGTTCATTTAATTGATCACGATTATATGTTACCTGGTATATTATATTTTATATATCAATCTTACCTATAGGTTTACGGTTTATTAATATTTTACTCTTTTAGTTGGAGATGATGAAAACTTTATAAATGAAGTTCCCATTGTTGCTGCAGTTAATCTTAATATGCATTTGATCGATCATGATTATACTTTCCCCGGTATGTATAATGTAATTAAATATCAATATATAATAATATAAAAATAATTATTATAATTATATAAGTTATAATATAAATCTTTTTTTTACTGTCAAATTTTCCTTAAAAACCATATTATTATGAGGATTTAAAAATTTACAAAAACAAAACTATTAAGCATTAAATAACATGATATTAGTAATATTATAATATAATAGTATAATACTATTTAATATTTATATTTTTAATTTACTAAATAAAAAAAAATATATTATATTATTTATTATTTTAATACTATATCATTTTTACATATTTATAATTTATATTATATATATATTAGTATTAAAGAGGAAGTCTTCTTTTTTGTGAAAAAGTTTTAAATTCATCAATAATGGCATCTATCGCTATGTCAGATACTAATTTTTGCTCAATGAATAAAAATAGCAATGCGATGTTCTTATCCCACAGTGCTTCTTAATTTATTTTTTATAATAGCCATTTTAGAAAAGCTTCTTTAAAAAACAATAAAAATACCTATTCCAAATATAAAATAATATTAAATTATTTTTCATTTCATCAATTAAATGCTAATCGGCCTTTTTGGATATTACAGATGGAACATACGCTGCCCCCCGTAGTCACGCCTATGTGTTATATTGTTATTTAGTAAAACATACAAATTATATATAATCTATATAAAAATTGGGGGCTAATTAAATAACTGTTCTATGTTGAGAAATAAAACATGAAGTTTACCATAGAGAAACAAAATTACCTTCACTATTATACTATTTTTAATATTTTGAGAGTATTCTTACTAATTATATTAAAATATTAATTTACTTAAATAACTATATTTTGTTAGGTAATACCCTTTTTATAATTTTTTTTTTTTTATTCAAGACGAGGTCCCTGTAATTGTAGCAGATCCAATTGTTGATGCTCCAATAGTTGATGCTCCAATTGATGATGAAGCTCATGGTCTGTAAAATATTTTATTATTCTATGATTATTAATTATATCAGTGACTAAAAACTAAATATATCAGTGATTGTATATTACCTGGTTTGACATTGTTTTAACTCTATATGTCTTAATAATTATTTTGTACAGACGTTCAATTTTGGCCAGATTTAAATAATCAACCAACAACATATATATCCATTCCTGGCGTCCATCAAGATGAATTTATAATTCAGGATAATATTGGTTTTAATTACTTTAAAAGTAAAACTACTGCGACAAAAATGTAAGTTTTTCGTCTTGTAATGTTTTACAATATAATTCATAATTATTATATGTATAAGATATTTGAAATGTGAAGAAACTGTTACTCGTGGTTGTCCAGCAACTGGTTCCATTTCAAGTGTTGTAAATAATATATTTACATTACGGAGGTTACACAACCATCCTGTCAGGCCATCAGATAATGACATGCGGCAGTTGAGACATGATTTAGGAGTACGATGTATACAGCAAAATACACATTCATTTGTAGCTCGTAATTTGTATATGGAAACTATTCTTAAGTAAATATTTTCATTACTAACATTTGAGATAAATTAATGTATTTTCACTCGTTTTCAGTATTCTTATACAGTAAATTAATATTTGATGTGTAATTATTTATGTTATTTTAATATATTTGAAATTATCCGGTAATTACCTAAGTCATATTTTATCTTTTATCATTTAAGCCATCCGGGAGGTGCTAAGGACTACACATTTTTGCAAGCTGTAGAGCGAATGCGTAAAATTCGCAAATGTGTATTCCCACCTACACCAACAAATTTACGACATCTTGGTGAATTACAACCACAACTACAACTAGAAATTAATAGGCATTTCACTCTAACATTTCAAGTACCACCAAGCTTGTAAGAATAACAATTATATATTTTTGTAATCTGATTATTTTATTAATGTATTGTGTTATGAGTAAAGATTCTATCAAGGACCATTAATTATTGATGATGTTGGATTTGTTGGATTATTGTTTTGCAATAGAAATTATATTTCAACAATTGAAAATGAACTACAAAATGTAAGTTATTAGAATGAGACTTTTAATAAGGTGGTTTAATAAACTTCTTAATGTTCTTAATCTTTATATCTTGTATCTTGTTTTTTTTTTTAATGTATATATCTTGTTCATTGTACTAAAAGAGCTTTGCCGTTTGCCCATATTGCTCGTTTATTCAAATTAAATAAATAAATAGGTAATGTTTTATTTTTAGGTAAGAACTGTTGGCTGTGATGGTACATTTAAGACGATTCCAAAAGTATTGAACCGTGATTTCTATCAGTTATTTACATTTCAAATAATTTATAGAAATGTTGTAAGTATTTATAATAATTGTATAAATTATTGTTACATCAATATATTTATTTTTGTAGAGTTTTCCAATGGTTTATGCTTTTCTGACGGGTAAAACGGAGGAAATATATATTGGCTTATTTCATTATATACGACAAGTTTTACCACTACAATATAATGAAATAACCATCATAACAGACTTTGAACTTGCCCAAATAAATGCAATACAAACTGTTTTTCCTGAGAGCACACATCAAGGTTGCTATTTCCATTATTGTCAGGTACCAAACTTAAATATGTTGCTCTGTAATAAATCCAAACAATTTGTAACTTATGAATTATGATCTATGTGCATAATAATAAGCAAGGCTGGGCATTAACGAGTTAATAAATTAAAGTTAAATTAATTTAAACTTTTTAACTTAATTTATTACTTAACTTAGTAATGCTCTACACTGAAATCAAAATAACTTAATTGTTTTAATTTTTTCAAGTTTTTTTAATAATAATGAACAAAAATAATAGTTATTATTTAATATTTTTTTCTATAAAATAATTTACTAAACTTTCTCGCCAATATATTACAGTTTAAGCAATCAATTTTATAATTTATATCTTTTATACACATATTCAGACACGACTTACAAAAAATCATTAATTTGCCTAGCCTTGATAATAAGAGTATAAAACAGATTGATATTATATTTTAATTGTTTGTACCTTTATCAATAGTCAATTGTACGGCATATGAGAAATAGAGAGATTGGCTTATACAACTTGGTGAAGATGAATCTAGTTGCTGCTCGAATTTTTAGAATGGTATTTACAATTTGTTTTTTCATCATGAAAGTCTGTAAAATTTTAACAAAAATTAAAAATTTTGTAATATTTATGTTTAAGAGTATTTGAGTGCATAAATACTTTTTAAAAGTATTTTTTACAATACTGGTTGTTAACACTATTAAGATATTTTGTTTCAACTAAAACCTTTACAGATACTTGCCTTGCCATATCTTCCACCATATAGAATTAATAGAATTCCGAGCATGTATGATGGTTTTAATACAATAATATTATATATTATACAAAATCCTGATGTAGCAGAACCATTCCATGGATTTTTGTATAATTACATATTAGGATTTTGGTTCAATAGAATATCTCCAGAATAGTTTTCTGTATATGGCCAGGATATAAGGACCAATAACTTTTTGGAGAGTTACCATGCTGCTCTTCTTAGGTTGATTAAACCTCATCCCAAAGTATGGGAATTTATAGGTACCTATAATTTTATGTATGTAGAATTAGTATACTTTGTTTAATTATGTTAACAATTTAGTAAATGAATATACATAGTATTTTGTATAGTATATTATTATTATAAAATGTAATGTATAATATTTAAAATGTGTTTGTATATTTTCTTTTATTCTTATTAGATCAAATACGATTGCTGGAAAACCAGCATATAATTGAATTCCATCAATTAATAAATGGTAAAAAAGTTAGGCGACACTTTCACAGACCACATAGTACCTGCGGTATTTATTATGAGAAAGTTGGCCACTCTTAAATTTGAAAAATTTGTCTTATCTCATTTTCTTATAACTACCCTGGTCTCGCGATTAACCGTGCCCACTCTTCCGAAAATTTAAATATAAGTATGGACTGTAGATGATATATATGTAGTTATAATCGAACATTTTATATTACATAATACTCGATATCGACAATCGTATTAATGACATTTTTGACGATCATAATATGAAGATAAGCAATATTGTAAATAAGTATGGACTGTAGATATATACAAGATAACCGTGGTTATTAGTTTATTACCATTATTTAGGCAGCAGTAGTGCACTAGTGCCGTAGTTGCGTACGTGTCGAGTCGTATAGGAGCATTGACGATGACAAGCAAATGTATATATATATACATTTGACGAATAATCGGCGAGCACACGAGTCGTGTTTGTGTAGGAGTAAAGCCGGTCCCACACGACTCGTGTAATCGGCGAATATTCGCCAATCGTGCTACTTTACGAGTCGTGTGGGAGGTATTTAATCGTCAAGTACGACGATTATTTTTACTCGCCGAGTCACTCGTGGTTTCCCGTCGGTGTCGGATACTACACGAGTGACTCGTGATGATATGAAATTTAATTTCGGATTTTCCCCCAAAATACACTATTATTTAACGACGATGACGAGCAAAGTATATACGATTGACGAATAATCGGCGAGCACACGAGTCGTGTAGGAGCAACACATCATCGTACATTGTACAAACTTGACAAGTACATTCGGCGAGTATATACTCGTAAAGTACACGAGTCGTGTGGGACCGGCTTAACATAATTAAAAACATCGTACATTGTATATACAAACTTGACGAGTACACTCGCCGAGTATATACTCGTAAAGTACACGAGTCGTGTGGGACCGGCAAACATTCAATGAACGTTCGTGAAATGTTTGTCAAACGTTCGCCGAACATCTGAATTATCCAGTAAACGTTCGTTTAATGTAGACGTGTTTACAAACAAATTTGTTTGTCGATGTCCGAAGTCCGAACAAAAATGGTACGGTCTCCAAGGCGCGACCATTTTATTTTAGCGTGGTCTCCAAGGCGACGACCGCGACATGTCGCTATGATAAAATTATTATTTTCGTCCAGATTACATACAGTAATATTGTCAGTTTAGTTTTGTATCTGTTCAAACCTAACCTAACCTATTATATTCGCATTGATGGAAGCAAAATCTAGGAATTCATATGACACTGTATAATGTTTTATCAAAGATAGTATTTTACCAAATCTTGCGCCAAGTATAATTCTTACGAATTATGAATCGGCATTACGAGATGAACTACAGTCATATTTTCCCACAACTCGAATGTCTGGATGTTGGTTCATCACAATTAGGTAAGAAATTAATTAAGTACCTAATACATAAATTTAAAATAAAATTATAATTTTGTTACATTACATAATACTTACAGGCAGTTTTCAAAAATAGGTAAGAAGAAAAAGAAAAATAATTATTTTAGACTGGTCAAAGAAAACCAGTTTGCATTAAAAACATTAAAACTTTTATTTGGACTTCCATTACTTCCATCTTGAGACATAGAAAGAGGTTTCCAATTAATAAAATCATATGCAATTAATCATGGTGTAACAATGCATAATTTATTCACTTATTATGAGAGGTATTTAGATTTATTTTTTCATTATTTAAATGATAAATTGTAACAATAAAATTTGGAACTTATTATAATACTATTCATATAGATATTGGTTGCGTAATGTGGGATCACATATAATATCGATACATGAATTTCCCAGGCCCAGGCGTACCAGTAATAATATAGAAAGCTTCCATAACCAATTAAGATTAAAATTTGCAGTCACACATCCAAATTTATGGGTATTTTTAAGTAAGCAATTAATTAATTAAGTTATTGTAATTTTTATTGGTATAAATTACTAGTTGGTTAAAAATATCTTGTTATATAAAATAAGTGATTTTTTTTATAGAGTCAGTTTCATTATGTCCTTCAAAGTAATTTTTATTTTTTTCAGTTCATCTTCTTTTATGTAAAAGATTTATTATTATTCTCATCATAGTGTATTTCACTACTTCAATCTATTCTTAAAAAGTTTAGTTTTCTAAAATCAATATTTTTATTAAATCTTTGAGATTCTTATTCATGTCGTTTTTGTTTTGTTTTGGTATTCTTTTTCAGCTTTCATTTGTATTTCTGTACATACACAAAAAAATGTATATAGTACCTAATGAATTCCTTGTTATAAAAAATTAATAAAATTATGCGTTTTATTTATAGATCATTTGAATAATATTTTTAAAACCCAACACATAGTAACACAGCAATTATTGAATAATCTTACACCAACAAGAAATTTTAAATCCAAATACCTTTTTCTATCTAGAAGAATTTGACATGCCACAAATTATTATGAATCTGGAATAATTAGTACTTGGCAATTTATGCAGATAGTCTCACATTCATCTTCTGAATATTTGCATCATCAAATTAATTTTATTAATGAAATTGGCAATCAAGAATCTGAACCAGAAATTGATATTTTTGAAACTGAAAATGATAATGTACATACTGAAGACCGAAATAGTACTCCACAACAAAATCAATCAACCTGTATGGTTTGTATGACAAACACAGTAGCCAATTGCCAACCTCATATTATTTTTCCCTGCGGACATGTTTGGATCTGTGATGTGTGCATAAGCTCCCTTTCTCATCAAAGATGTCCATTGAGCTGCCTAGAAAATATAACATTCCAAAGAATTTTTTAAAATTTTTAATACTTTTGAATAACTAATATAATGACCACAACCACATTATATTAAAAAACAAAAAAAAAAGACACACATCATTGTGAAACCAATACATTCTTCGCTTCACTCAGAATATGAAATAACTAAGTTATATTACTAATAAATTATTATAAAATAAAAAGCTTAATAATCTTAATTAACTTAAATTCATTAGGTAACTCTTTAAAACTTTTAATTACTCATGTAAATTATCTAAATATATTTAAAATATAAGTATAATTGTTAATAATGAAATAATATAATTATCAGGCATGATATTAAATAAATTATTATTTTTTTATTCATATCTTTTTATTCTCTTCTCTAGTTAATACTGGATAGGAAATTTCGAAATAATTTCTCAATCATCTTTTACATTATAGTCGAAGACATAACATACATATATATTGAATGTGGTGTGTTCTCACAATATTTGTTTTTGCCAATAACTTTTGATCTTTTACATATTTTTAAAATCTGATTTTTGCTACCTACCTACTTATGTACAAATCACATTTTTCATTATTACACATTTGTTTTTTTTTTTTTTTTTTTTTTTTTTTTTTGTATACATACTCTACAAAATAATAAAATAAAATAATTTTTATTATAGATAGGTAATTACAATTATAAGATAGCCAATTTGTAGTTTTAATTTATCTATTAATAATTATTAATCCATATATCTATTAATATATTAATAATATAATTGAAAAAATAATTTTAATATAGGCCAAACTTAATTTAAATGAAAAAAAATTAATTTTGGTTAATTAAACGATAAAATATATCAGCACTGTCAGCAAACATTAAATTTTGAATAGTTTTCAATCAATTAGGATATTATATTAAAATGTTCCAAATTAATTTATCAATTCAGATGTAATTTACAATATTATGTTTGTTATGAAACAGATATGAAATGTAGTAATTTACATGGAATATACATTGATTATTATATATTTATTTTACTCGAATTTTTGAAAATAATCAAGTACCTAAATACTTTATAAAAATAAGTAATTCAAATATTAAATAAAATCTATAATTGGCATCTCAAAATTTTCATTTGTATGAAAACAAGATTTTATTTTTTTTATATAAGTAGGAAGGTATTTAAAAAAAATATATAGTAAAGAAAAATGTATACACGTGACTTGTATATAATATAATGATATAACAACTTATCAGTTCTTTCAATTTCGTTTTGATTACTTACTTCTTCCAAGTGGTTTTTTTCTCTAAGAAAATAACATTTTCACTCATTAATAATTATACTGCAGTTTTATACGAAAAAATTATTTCACTTGTTTAATTCATCATTGAAAATAGTAATTTCACTGTTGCTTAAATTGTCCTCATCCATCTTATTAATAGTTAACAAAAACACAAAATCAATATAATTGGATTGAAATCGCAACTGTATTGATATTATTTTTTTTTTTCATTTTGAAAAATGTACCTATGAGTGTAACAATTACAATTGAATAAATTATTTGTTGGTCAACAATCTTATTGTCATGGCCACTGAATGGTATTGTAATAACAGGAAAAACAAAAAAAACATAAAATTACCATTAAAATGTAAAGGGTAGAAATAAGTGAAATTTTATTAAAATGAATATGAAATAAGTAAATAACTCATTAATAATATCTATAGTCATAATTAGGAAAAATAATTGGATTCAGCACAATTAAAATATTAAATATTAATAAAAAGAAACGTTGATTAAATGTATAGGTTTTTAAATGATCTTGGAATATAACACGTTTCGGTATTATAGATAAATAAGTTGTGAGAATTATGTTATACAGCGTTTAACTAAATATAAAAAA
>JAIUCT010000001.1:36101663-36127148 GCA_021307375.1 Tetraneura akinire | reverse complement strand
TGTATAAAAGAAAATGATAATTGCAATAAATATAATATATACAATATTTTGGAACTAAAGTTAACTATATATATTAAAGCTTTAGTAATATTTTCTAACCTAAAATTGTCAATTTTATTTAATTTTATAAAAGTAAAACAAATATTTTATAAATTAACGAAAACTTAACGTAACGGCTCCAAAAATTTGTCATGTATAAAAACTGTACCCATGTAAAAATACACAATAACATTTTCAAGTGTTCAATATTGATTTATTTATTGAAAATACGAGCTGAACAGCTGGTAGCCCAATGGTTACATTACAATAGTAAAAATATACATAATTATTAACATAAAATTTAAAAAAAAATAAATTATTATTATATAATTAGTAAACCAATTGATTAAGAAACAAAAATTTAATAAAATAAAGAATTATTATAAAAAACATAGATTACATTAACAAAAATAGTAAATTAATTAGAAGAGTGAGATGAGTGACTATTGGCAATTCTCATAATTCTCACAGTGGCTTATTAGTATTTATAGTAGCATAATTAGTTTTACAAACAGGAACAAGAAAGGGAAGTTTATTACGTATGGCTATAGTAGGGACTTTAAAATTAATATATTAGGAAAGGAGATTCGGGTAGTCAATTTTACCTGAGAGTAATTTAGAAAGAAATATTAAATTTGCCTGAACTCTTCTATCAACCAGCAAAGATAATTGCAAAGAGTTTAGTACTGGAGTATAATCATGCGGATGGTGTTCAATTTTCAATAGATTCCAAGAAAAATAAAAAATTTACGCTGTACACGCTCCATGATATACCTTTGGCCGATTACATACGGATCTCACAATACAGATCTGTCTTCAAGTACAGATCGTACCAAGGCACAATATAACAATTTGATCAGAACAAACAATTTGAATTGAGTACAAACACGTTTTACATAGCCAAGAATTTTTACAGCTAGAAGATTCTATATGAGGAAAAAATGTCAATTTAGTGTCAAATACTATATCCAAATCTTTGACTGCGTCTTGCGCTATTGAATGTTTATGTCCATTGATATTATAATGAAAAACTATACTATACTTTGTCTTGTTTAGGCATATTAATACAAAAAAAGGCTTAATTCTGTAATAATTGACTGAACAGGTATAAAAAGTCAAATTCTCCTTAGAAATTATAATACTGCAACTTAAAGACTTTAAGAGAAAACCAAGAAGGAACTCGGAAATGATGAATCCTAGCGTTTAAGTCACCAGAAAAAAAAAGATGATGGAGCTTCATAATTTTATAACACAATATAATGTAATAACAACAAAATTAAAATTAACAAACTCAAGTATCCAGACGAATTTTAGTGGTGTGCATGAAGTATTACGTCTAAGTAGTAGAATCCAAGTACAGTGCAGCAGAAGAACGTGACGAATAAATTTGGTAATAGCACACACAGATAAAATGAAGAATTAAATTAAACAAAAACAGAACATCCAAGAGACAAAATCAGAACTGCTGTTATGTTAAATTATTGGTTTCGTCAAAATATCAAATTCTATGAATAATGACTTATTTTTATAATTTTTTTGTATTTTTAACTATTTTATAAGCTCAATTTTGAGAAATTTTCTGTAATTTTGATTTAAATCAATATATTATTCATTTTACTCAGAATCTAAAAACGTGTTTGCTATATACGTAGGCATGGCTAAGCTTTAGTTTAGATTATGGAGCCATAATATAAC
The DNA here is from genome assembly GCA_021307375.1 of Tetraneura akinire. Classification (NCBI taxonomy): domain Eukaryota; kingdom Metazoa; phylum Arthropoda; class Insecta; order Hemiptera; family Aphididae; genus Tetraneura; species Tetraneura akinire. The sequence continues at coordinate 36,125,414 of JAIUCT010000001.1, read as the reverse complement.
CCTAACAGGAACAGGGGCATAATTTCAGTAAAAAAAAACTTTGGATACTGAAACTCTGAAACCCAGATAAAATAGTATTAATTAAATTATTGTAATAAATTTAAAAAATTATTTCTTTCAATTTTTATATTATAATGTATATGAAATTAAGAAGTGTTAAATAGAAACTGGAAGGGTTAAGCATTCACCTAATAATTGTGCCTATGAAGATATTAACAGGAGCAATAAGTCATTTTAGATTTAGAGCGAAATGAAGAATGTATTAGTTTTACAATGATATGTGTCTTTTTTATTTATTCTGAAGACACTTTTACTACCTCAAATAATGTTCCGATTTCACGAATAGCATATGTTTCCGGTAAGAAAGTGGATCTAGTTCACTCTAGTTGGTACTTTATTTAAGTCATTTTTCGAATTTCTCAAAATTGGTCCCTAAGCGCCTAAGCCATAGAATTGTCATAAGCGGTAAAGAAAAACGACAAATAAACGACGAAAAAACAGCATTTTTCACGAAAAATGAAATTTCGAAGAATTCTATTTCAATATTTCACGATAACTCAGGCAATTTTGAAGATAGAGGTATTTACATAGATACTATATATATGTGGTGAAAGTTTGGAACCCTTACGTTAATATTTTTTACTAAATATAGGATTTTGAATATTTCGTAAATTTCTCTTTTTTGTTTATATAATATTTGATAAACTTGGCAATTTTTGCTATTAAGTTCTGAAAATTTTAGTGAGGTATGTATACATATTACTTAACATCATATCAAAATATTAGAAAAATCTCTAATTTCAATTTTTTTTTTTTTTGCTGTTTTATGTAGAAATTTCAGTAAAATCAATATTTAAATTATTTATATGGATTTTTCTTATTATATTACAATATTTTAAATAATGTTAAATAAAATTGACAAATATATTTTAAAAATTTAAATTAAGCCGAAATACATTTTACTTAACTCAGTTCCAATTAATGTGAATTATTACATTTACGGTTATTTTTTATAGCTGTTTAAAGTATCAAAAAGAAGATCCTGCCTGATAAACCATCGCATTCGAAAAAACGATTCTGAGTGAAGTTCTGGCAGATATAGTAATTTAGGTGACAACGGATTTTATGAGCATTTATATAGAACTTAGAGACTTGAAAATTGTATAGGGTGTTCATTCATGTACTATATGTGTAATAAAATTTTGGGTTTTAAATATTTAATAAAAAATGTCATAATTTAAAAAAAATACTTATACCTTAACTGAATGAACTTCGCGCAGAATCGTTTCGAATGCGATAGTTTATCATTGCATTCAAATTCTAATTAAAATTAAATGGGTAGCAGGAGTGTCAGCTCTTCTTTTTATATATATAAATTTAGTCACAAATTGTCTGGAATTGAAATCCATTTATTTTTAATTATTAAAATAAATATTTAATTTTTAAGTTTTTAAATGAGTAAATACTTAATTTACAATGCTCCATTTAGTTAGATATTACATAATATTCTTGATATATTCTAAAACATAGTTAATTGTGTAATAATACAATTTTGCAATTAAAATATAAATTAAAAATAATATACTCTATCTAATCAATTATTTATAAAATGTATTCTAATTATAAACACAAGAAATTTAATAAGGCTAATAACAAAGGTTAGGTTAGGTTAGGTTAGGTTATTTTTGTAATTAAATAGGTACTTACAGTGTTTTATGTATAATTATTTATATAATTTAAAAATTGCAGAATGTTTATCCACAATTTCATATTAAGTCCTTCAAAAAAGATCAATTTTTAAATAGTCTATCAATAAAAATAAAACGTATTATCAATGAAAATATGTGGAATACAGAGGAAAAGAAAGTTTTCGATGAAACATTTAATCAGTTCAATAAACTATTTCAAGTCGAAACACGTATTGATAATGATCAGTTGGATGATGGTGCAATTTATAAATCACAGCAATATCATAAACAACATGATAATTGGCGAAAACAAAAGAAAAATTGAATATCCATGATAAAAACAAGCATCATTTAATTTTCATATAAAAATATTTTATGCATGAATATCAACAATGTATTTTTTTTAGTTTTAGAGAGCTACTTTTATTAATTAATGAATTTCCTTTTATTTATTATTTTTACTTTATATAAAAATATTGATAACTATTTTTTTTTTTTTAATTTAGATTTTATAGATAATTAAAAACTGTATTGATAAAATAAGATTGTATAATGTAAATTTTAATACTATATAACAGCTGTATGAGTAGGTATATTATAATACATTAACATTATATTAAGTTTTTATATTAAATCAACATATCTATAGATATACTGTAATATACCTATTTGTGTTGTTTACACTATTTTTATTCATTTATAGATTTACGAGTATGTTTAATCAGATGTACCTACTAAGTACTAACTACTAATAAAATTGTGATATTTCCTCTCTTTAGACTATCCTTTCGATACGTTAAATGTATACGAGTTACGCTATATCTTCAATTTTTATTTTTTTCATATATAAGTACCTGTAATTTTTGTTAAACGTGCTTTATAGAGCCTGACACTCGCGAATGTATGTGAAATACATGAATATGTATCTATTAAAACAACAATAATATGGTGAGTGGGTTCGTTTTTTTAGGCAAGTAAATTCGTGAATGGGTATACAAACTCTGAGATACCTGCAGTGATGGATCGAACAATTGATTCCGAGTGGACTGCGGAAGATGGCGATGAGAATTGAGAATCCCATGGACCGACGAGGAGGCGGTGGTTGATGCGCAAGCTTATTACGACTTACGTAATGTTGTATATCGTATAAATATTAATAAAATAAAATAATAATACGAGTAAGACAATTAAAAAAAAAAACGTTTAATATGATACTATAAGATTATAGAAAAAAGTAACAATATTTCAAAGTGATATAAAAAAAAAATCGAAAAATTCGTTTTGCCAACAATTATTAGATTTTTGGATATTAATGTCAGAAAACTATTGTGTACCTACATTAAAAAACAATCTATTCGTATTCTTTTAACTATAAAACCGGATTAAATTTTCTAGGGACGTAAGTACGATTATAAAAACGTTGTTTTTTTATATTTAACACTATCATCTTTACACCTGTATCCCTTCCCTTGCTTTTTTATTTTCGATATTTAACTCAAATGCATTAATCAATGTAAAAGTTACTGACATAAAGTATAAAGTCGAAATGAATGGCCAATTCATTATCATAAATTCCTTTTACTATTGATTTATTCAGTAACATTATTTATTTTGTTATCATTATATATGCATTATCCATTGTGTTTGTGTATGATAATTATTTATAAGTGTTAGATACACGATGTAGACCTAACGATTTATAAGAACTATGTAGAATGTAGAAAAATGTTCTCTACATCAACTAATAACTATAATAAATAGTAGTGGTCACCGTGCGCCATAGTAAATACACCAAAATTGAACATACAATAATATTATAATGTAATATATTATATGATTTAATATTTTAATCTCAAGTATGTAATACGAAAATATATAAATTTTAGTCTCTGTTTTAAATTATCATCAATATTATGTTATCAAATACCTCTTAATTTTTGTATTGAAACCGTTTTAAATGTTTTAATTTGTTAATATTTTTGATTGTTTGACATTAGGTATAAATGTATAATATAATATAAAAGAAAATTGAATTATAATATTGTTTAACATGACACACAATAACACTATAACAGTTAAAACCCTTTTTTAAAAAACATACTTTTAATGATTGAAATGAATCTATATCAAAAACAGATAATAAATTATTTTTACTCAATTAATTATTTATAACTTATTATAATATTATTTAAAATATTATAATTTATAATTATTATTCTTTACACATTATTCTATATTATATCATTTATTATTTATAATCAATTTATTATTTTTAATGCACCACAAAATTTATATTATAATTGTTCATTGTCATGAATCCAATATATAATTTCTATATACTTACATATAGTAATTTAGTATAGTAATATAAAATTGTACAATGTTTTTTTTTTCTAGTGTTATAATCTGTTCATAATGACTGAAAAAATATAAATTTTTGATGAGTAAATTATTTAATGAAAGTAACAAATAATCATAAATATAATAATTGTTTTTAGATATAGTTATAAATGTATTTTATTTAACATGGGTAATTATTTCAGTTTGTATTTAATATGATATGGGATATAATTTGTATATTTATTTATTTATTTATTTATTTAATTAATATAAACGGACGTGAGTCCTAAAACATAATATTACATGTATGTGGAAGATAACTTTATATAAAGAATATTATGTCATTTTCAAAAGATATGAATTGATAAGAATGCATAATATAACAAAATATGAGAGTATTATATTATCAAAATTATATAAGTACCTACTTATAAATAATTATTTTGATATTGTTTAAAATAATAATAATTTATATAATGAGTAATTAAATAAATTTAGACATTTTTATAGTATATTTTAAGGATGCGAGTAGTTAAAGAAATTTTGATAATCTATTCCAATAGCAATATTCCAATAACTGTATTTTTTTTTTTTTTTTTATACAGATTGAATTTGAATATCGTGTTCCTATATGAATGTTTTGGTTTCGAAGTTGAGTTTAAAAAGGCTTTTTGATTAATCTAGGTGATTTATTTTGTGTATTATTTTATATATTATGGTATATTTAACTTAAAATGATCCATATCATAGGCGTGCGCACGGGGGCAGCAAATGATGCCCCTGAATAACTTTTTTTTTGACTGCTAATTATTTAATTTCATCATTGATGAATTAAATTTTCATACCTAAATTACATTAGATTTGTAAAAAATTCGTTTTAATCATTAAAATATTTTTTAAACAACACACGATTAAATATAATTAATGTAATACTTAAAATTAACTATAAAAGTATAAAATATATGAAATTATGGACTGGATTTCTTCAAAAATTGGGACGATTTTATTTTCTGCTGCCTCTGAATTTTAAATCTACGCACGCCTATGATCCATATACCAAAATAATTTATGTTTGAAATTGATTAGTTTTCAGAAGTTCCTCATTTAGTCATTTGTCAATTCCATTGACTTCGTTTATTGAAATTTGATACCTACTTAAGAGTGATTCATTCCAATAGAAATGTCATTATACGACTATAATAGTTGGATATCACTGCATTAAAGTTGATTCGAATTTTCTTTTCTTATCCGATAATATTATCAGAATTACTTAAATATTTTTTTGTTTACAAAATCATTTATTAATAAAAAAATAATACAGAGTAAAATAATGATAATAATATTTGTTTATACCTATGTCTTTATTTTAATATACTCGTATAAGAATTTGTAATATAGATGTTTACAAAAAAAAAAAAAAAAAATTTATAACATAATAATTATATATTTACTAATATTATGATGTAATTGTTGTAATGTCCTAATGTAGTATAAACATAATAAATGTATAAATAGAAACCTAATAGTAATTGGAGTATATTTCTTTTTAGTAATTATTATTTAAGATAATGTGTTATATATTATTTGTAAATAGCAAAAATATAAAAATATAAGAAGTTATTATTTCTTTATATTAGATATAATATTGATAGTTATTGCAAAGATACTCTCTCCTAGTCGTGAAGAAAACTACAAATATTTTTTATTTAAATAGAAAAATACATTTTAAATTTGGTATTAATTATGAAGGGCCAAGTTCCATAGCATCCTTATTTGACCTAATATGTACCAAGATGATCATAAAGAATGGAAATTATTTTATTATTTCTACTTACACAGTGTCATTCTTACAGGAACGTGTGTGTGAGTCAATCAATTTACCAGCTCAGGTTTTAGTTCATTTGCTCAGTTGTTCTCTAATACCACAAAAGAGTTAGGTCGTATGTTGAGTTGAAGTTAACTGTATCTTTTTTCTTGAAAATGTTCACCCTATACTTTACTATAGGACTATAGGCAAACAGCAACGAGTATAATATGCCTACTCAGCTCGTCGGAACTGTATATTTCAAAAACCGAACGACCAGTGAATTTTAATAATTCACAAAACAGAAAAAAATATATAAAATATAGGAACAATAAACAAATTATAAAAGAAAAAAAGATGAGCTGATACTCCTGCCGCACAGGATACAGGTGTGCGAATCATAGCGTTTAATTTTACTTAGAATTTGAATGCAATGATAAACCAATTGCATTCGAAAAAACGATTCTGAGCGAAGTTCAGTCAGATTATAATTTTCGTTTGAACTAAAAATATCAACTTAAAACAGCTATAAAAAAAAATTGAGATTAGGGATTTTTCCAATATTTTAGTATGATGTTAAGTAATATGTAAGTATACTTCAGTAAAATTTTCAGACCCCAATACCAAAAATTGCTAATTTTATCAAACATTATATACGTAAAAACGAGAAATTTACGAAATATTCGAAGTTCTATATTTAGTAAAAAAATTTAAAAACGGTTCCAAAATTTTACCACATATATATAATAGCTATGTGAACACCCAAAAAAATTTTCAAGTTTCTAACTTAAAAATTGCCCGAGTAATCGTGAAATATAGAAATTGAATTCATCAAAATTTCATTTTTCGTAAAAAATGCCGTTTTTTCGTCATTTTTCGAAGTTTTTTCTACCGCTTATAGTCAATTTTGAGATATTCGAAAAATGACCCAAATAAAAAAGCACGTATTCAGGATCAATTTTCGGGGGGCGGGGGTTAAAATTTTTTAATATATGAAGTAAAAATAAATGATTATATTATACGTAGTTATATTATGTAGTTAGTCTGTTATATTATAAATATAAAACTACTTTAAAAATTTCGGGGGGGGGATTGAACCCCTAAACCCCCCCTGGATACGGGCTTGCAAATAAAGTACCATCTACATCCACTTTTACTATTTTAATATTCAGTAGTTCAGTAAATTTAGAATTTGTTAAGACTTGGTTTTGATATCTTGACCACAGTTAGGTTTATGATGAAATATTGTAGCCCCCCCCCCCAAACTTCTTCAATGGATTTCCGCCTATGAGGTGAGTACTGACAATAGGTTGTGTAAAATAATACACGCGAAATTTTAGTTAAAATTACGTTTATTTAAAATTGAAATAAACTGTTGCACCGTTGCACCGTTGCACGTATTATAATAATTAATAATATTCAGACACAGATAAAATAACCACTCAATGTGATATATGTGAATAGTATCACTAACGTGTGTTGTTATTGACGGACAATGATAGAAAGAAAACAATATGAAAAAAAAAAAAAAAAACGACAACGACAGAACAACGAACAACAACGACAAAATAATATATTACGGGAGTTGCCCGTTTACAAAAATAAAATAATAATAATAAGAAAAATACACATAATTAATGAAGGAAAAACGAATAATACAGATTACAAAAGAACATAAATATAAAATATTTTAATTACATGAATAATCATTACGTTTCGCACGAAAGCCATATCATGATATTTTCGCTTTACGCGCGAACAGTAACTGTTGAATTCTTATCGGTCAATTGGTAGGGAAATCGTCTAATCGTAACCGACGAAAACACCCAAAAACGTCAAAGACATTTCTTATTTGAAAATAGTCTGTACAGTACCTATACACGATTCGACTGTTTTATGTTAGTCGTGTGCAGGGATGTAGTCGTAAATTTATTAGTGGGTATACGCTTAAAAATATTGATAGGCTAATTTGGTGTTCTTCGTGTCTCCTACCCCGCCCACCCTTCCCATTGTTAAACATTGACCTTAAACCCTTACCTTAAATAATTATAACCTGTAAAAAAAAATACACGATAAAATTTACATAAAAACTATTAATTAATGATTAAAAAATTTTGCACCCTCGAAAAATATGCTTTATGATACATTACATTGGGTTTTTTTATAATATCAATTGTCATATGCCCAAAATAAACATTACAACAAATTGTTTACACTTACGATAAAATAACAACCTTAATGTCTTAATAAAATAACAGTTATTGTTTGAAATAGTTATAGGAAAAATAAATAAAACCAAGAATAGTGTCATTAAAATATATTTAATAAGTAAATAATCTGGTGAGTCTTACTAACTTTATTTGTTGTTGGAAAATATGCAAGTAATCCTCTTTTTTTTTTCGCTGGTTCCATATTTGATGTTGAAAATTTCAATATTTTCAGTATGTATCATGTACGAGACACAAATCATAAATGAATAGTATAATTTTATAATAGTTTTAAATTTACACGCTCCGAAAACCGCAAGTTATAAATTATAACTATTTGATAATAACAACTATTTATAAACATCCCCCTCCGACATTCATTTAGTTCAATTTTTGACCAAGTGATTATTGGTTTACTACTCCTAATACACGGTATTCCGAAATCTGATATCAGATTTTGGTGGTTTCGGTAATCTTTTATATCACGGATAACAAAGATTACAGTAACCATAATGATAACCAAAATATTGTACATTTGTACCTACCACGGACTAATATATAAGTATATCTTAGTCCGTGGTACCTACCAATATTTCAAACTTATTTTTAAAAAAACTAAGAAACAGGTAAACGCCATAAAGAATGAGTATACCCATACCGTACACACCGTCAATAAGTGGGTATACGCCGTATACCCGCGTATCTTGTATTATTTTACGCGTATACGCACTAACGGAAAAACCGAGAAGTGGGTATACGCCGTATACCCGCGTATACCCTCCACTACATCACTGGTCGTGTGTTTAAAAAATTGTTTCTAACTCGTCATAAATCGTGTTCTTACATATTATACAATTTAAAAATTTTGAACTAAAGTACTAAACGAAATGTGTTTGCTTTATGCTGTTTAGATTTACAATAAACCAGTAGATATTTAATTATTAAAATAATAAACGCCCAGTTAATTGTAAAACGAATTATATACCTGTAAATCGTTATATAAAATAATTATGTCATCTGTAAATGATAATACGAGTATAAACATATCTTCAAAACAAAGGTACACACCTATTTTTAATTATACGTATTTATGTTTCGTACAAACTTTTAAAATATTAATACCTAATATATAATAAAATTTTATGTATTAAATATAAATTTTATTTATTTGACAGTATAATAACATCAAAGGTAACTGTATAAATCCGTACTACAGTCTTTTACTAGTATCCAGTTTAGTGTCTAACCAGTAACCACTACAGTAATTTAGTTTACATACTTTTGTTTAGAGTAACGCGGATATTATTTTCTTTTCTATTGAACTTGAGCAATTATATTGTACCTTTAATTTTAATACTTAGCATAAATCGTAAACTGAGGTGCTTAGGTTTCGGACCCCCCAGAAATTGTTTACAAATATTTATTTTAAACATTAGAATAATTAATATAAATTTTAGTAGTAGTTTTATTTTTATTATTATTATTAAATGTAAAACATTAAAATAAAAGGAATTATACTTTTTTATACCTGTAAAGGTGCCCCCACACACTATTGAGTAGTAACGAGAGCGGTAAAAGTGTACGTCGATTGTAAAATCGCTTATGTCCACAATTTGGAACGATAAAAAACCGCCACACGGTTTTTTCATAAACCTCGTCATGCTCTATTTTACCGTTCCCGTTCAGCGGTAAATTAAATATATCGACCCAACAAATTAGTTTACAATGTATGATTCATTATTATTTTTAATTATTAATTTAAATTACATTTAGTTAATAAAATATTAATTTAGGTACTCGTATAATATTGAATAATAAAAAAATATATATTATTATTATATATTTGAAGTTGGAACGTTACACGCCTCGTACCTTACAGTACTGTCGTTCAGTGTTTTCTATCAAATCCTATCCAGTTAAGGAGCAGTCGGCTGGCTATTTCCTACTACACTAACCGGCCTTTTGAACCGGGTCGTTAGACCGATGTAAAACAAAGGTTTCTTATTTATATTATACAGGTCCTAGAAACTTATGACCGGCGTTCAATTTCTAACACGTAATTTAGCAACGAACATAAACGTAATATATTACTATAACGAAAACAAATATAATAAATACAAATACACTATCACCTGAGTAACCCTGATCTTGGAGGGTAGTTTATTGTTGATCACAGGTGTAGCGGAGTGACAGCTTCTAGTTGAGCTGGACAAATTAATATATAAATAAAGAAATAATCGCGACTGTATGTTTTAACTATTAAAACTCGTCTAGGTGGTTCGGCTATTAAAACTCGACTACAATTATCATATATCGTTATATGATATGATATTATATATATCGTTTACAATTTAATATTTTTTTTTTTTTTTTTTTTTTTTAAGTAATGTTGAAGTAATTGAGAACAACATTTCTTCCAATGAAGTGCCTAAAGAAGAATTTGAAAACGTATTAGAAACTTTGAAAATACAGAATTATTTTCTACAGTAAGGATATTATTAATTTAAACTCTAATATTTACTATTATAAATTCATAATATAATAATAATATTTCCTCTTTTTCTCATAAAAAAAAAAATATTATACATATTAATATCATAATGGCCGCATCAGAATTGCCTGCGAATACTTTTCGTGACAATTTTGTATTGCACGTATGAAAAGTTGAACATAGGCTTCACATTCATAGAGATTTAAATATAAAAGTAAACACCCGCCCCTGATGTACCTAATATATGGGTTTTCTTTTATATTAGTTTTTTAGTATATTGTATTGGTGTTTTAATTAAATTTGAAATAAAATAATAAAATAATTGCCATACAACATATAATTTTAATATTTTATCAATAACTAGATAAACAATAAATTAAAAGAAAATACATACGTAATATTGGGGCTCTATCTCTATCGCGAAATAATTAATTATTAAATTTATAAGTTTAATCACAGTATAAAGAATAATACAGTAGAGACACTCTTCTTATCAATGACGGCGATTTTGAAAACTGCGATACATTGGCGGGTTATTCAAATACTGGATTACTTAAGCCTTGGTAGGTAACTTTGCACCAAAAATTTTTGTTATTTATAATATTATAACAAGTATCCTTTTTGGATACATTTTTTTTCTTTCCCAATTAGATTTTAGTACCATATTTAATCATTTTAGGTAATTCAATGAATATTTTAACTTTGCACTTTTATCAAACATAGAATGATTTTAAAAACTATATATAATTTTCAACATTTATACTAATAAAATGACATAACATGCAAATTTGTATTGTGATTATTACAACTTCAGTAAATGTTTGAAGTAAAAAAAAAAAAAAAAAAGATAATTGGTGCAAAGTAACCAAGTTTTACTATTTTATTTTAAGCTGTTGCTAATCATTAAAATATTTCCATATTTTCCATATAATTATTTATTAAGTTTATATACTAGAATGAAATTGTATTATACTCTTACATTTATAAATCGACAATTACAAGAAACAAGAAAAAATGCGCACAAATTAATAATCTGGCGGCATTAGTTTATTAACTTTTATTGTACTTTTAAATAAATAAAAAACTATATGTTATTAAATAATAAATTAAAAAACACGTTATAATAAAATATTTGGTTGATTATTATGAAAAACAATAAAATAAATATAATAAGTAATAACATTTGTCAAATTATTATTTATTACAGACATTATCAATTATCACTTATCAGTCTTATTTGTCGCAGTTTTTGGGCGTGCCTACTAAATTTAGCCCGTCCTACTATAAATTTCTTAAACAGTGTTAATTTAACATACTGTACTGAATTATTCTTTATACTGTGGTTGAATGTTGAAATATATAATGAATAGAATTTATTAGAAATTACAAAATAAAAAAAAATTTATTTTTAAATTAAATCACTAAAATATATTTAATTTTAAAGAATGAATATTTCAAAGGTAAATTTTAGATTCTGAGCGAAGTGAGCGAAGCGAAGAATGTATAGGTTTTACAAAGATCTGTGATTTTTTTTTTTTATTCTGTAGACACTTTTACTACCTGAAAAATACTTTGATTTTCACGAATAGCGAGTTTCAGATGTAAAAGTGGATGTAGATGGTACTTTATTTAGGTCATTTTTCGAATTTCTCAAAATTGACTATAGCAGTAGAAAAAACGACAAAAAAACAGCATTTTCGACGAATTTAATTTCAATATTTCACGATAACTTGGGTAATTTTTAAGTTAGAGACTTAAAAAATTTTTTGGGTGTTCACATCGCTACTATATATATATGGTAAAATTTTTGATTCGTTACGTTAATTTTTCTACAAAATATAGGACTTTGAATATTTCGTAAAATTCTCGTTTTTATGTACCTATATAATGTTTGATAAAATTGGCAATTTTTGGAATTAAGGTCTGAAAATTTTACTGAAGTATAATTACATATTACTTAATATCATATCAACATAATAGAATAATCTCTATTCTCAATTTTATTTTATAGCCGTTTTAACTTGAAATTTCAGTAAAATCAATATTTAAATTATTTATATGGATTTTTCTTATTATATTACAATATTTTACAATAATGTTAAATAAAATTGACAAATATTTTTTAAAAATTTTGAAAATTTAATAATATAGAAATTATATAGAGTGTTCATTTATGTACTATATATGTGATAAAATTTTGCGTTTTAAATATTTAATGAAAAAATGTCAATATTTTTAAAAAATACGTACATTTTAATCTGACTGAACTCCGCTCAGAATTGTTTTCTCGAATGCAATGGGTTTATGATTGCATTCAAATTCTAATTAAAATTAAACGCTATGATTCGCACACTTGTATCCTAAGCGGCAGGATGATCAGCTCATCTTTTTAAATTTTATTCTTATAATAAAGAATAAATAATATAGTCTATAGATATTAATCAAATTAATATTATAAATTATAATAAAATTTTATAATAAAATTTTTACAGAGCTAATAAAATGTGTGATGTCATTTTAATTGCTAACGATGGTGTACAAATACTAGCTCATAAAGTAATATTGTCATCGTCTAGCCAATTTTTTTTATCAAAGTTTGATAACGACGATTTTGATGATAAAAAGAAACAAATTCTACAATTAAATGAAATTGACTCAAATACTTTAAGAATAATAATTAATTACATATACACGTATACATTGTATATGACAGAAATAATATTGTGGTAAATAAAGTATTATAAAAAGATAAAAAAAAATTTATAATAAATATACTTAACTGAAATTAGTTTTTGCATTATTATAGGATATTTTTAAAGCAATTCATTTCTTCCAATTGAAGAGACTCAACGAAAAATGTTGCGACTTTATTGAAAATAATTTAAACTTTACAAATTGTATAAGTCTTATGAAATTTGCCAAAGTTATTTCTTATGATAGACTATATAACCTTTGCTTTTCATATATTCTTGAAAATTTATTTTAAGTATCTGAAGAAATATTAAATTAATATTAGTATAATATTATCCCTTAGACTTAGAGGATCCGTGTACTATCATAAAAACTACATTTTGTTTTATCATTTAATTGTCCTCAGTTACATAAATGATAAATTTATTATTTTACATTAATATACATGTATGTCATAGTCAATGTGTATAATAATTTGACAGGGGCGGATCTAACTCTAGATAACGGGGGGGGGGGCGAATGTAAAATGAGCGAATTACAATATAATCGAAAATAAAATGAACAAAAATATAACAATAATTGTATTTTTTTTTAAAAAATTCAAAAATTACACATTATTATAATTAATTTATTTGCATTATATTAAATATTATGTATCACATAAATTTTATTTATTCGCTATTTCTTTGTTATATAATGATTACGATTTAATTTTCGCTTATATTGTAATTTGCTCAATTAACATTCACGATTTTGCTATTATGATTTCGCAATTTTGCTTTCGCGATTTTAACGTAGAACGATATTAAATTAAATTTTTTTTTTAGTGAACAGGAGGGGCGATCACCCCAATCACCCCCCACTTGATCCACCACTGTAATTTGATCATTGTAATTCAATGCTCGAGCAATGTGTTCAAAATTCAATGTCCACCAGAATTGGAAATGCATTAAATTATTATAGAAATTTAGAACATTTATACATTAATACATGCTCAGTGTATACAATTTCCAATTATGACCAATTAAGAGTATCTGGCATTTGTGGGGGGCCATCCCTTTCACTTAAAAACAATATTACTTTGGTCTTTTGAAAAACTCGAAAATTTTATGTTGAAAAACGTATTTTTTAAATTTTTATTTTCTGATAATTGTAACCAATTAAAAAAAAATGATTTCTTGTTAAATAAATTACATTAAAAATTACCAGCCATACTTTGGTCATTGTATAAAATACCCAGGACCGAGTGTATAATTTTTTACATTGCCAGGAATTTTATTACAATGATCAAATTATACTCATTGACCGTAACTTATACATAAAATAGGTGAAGTTGTCATTTTATCAATAATTGAAATTTATTATTATTATTTATCATGAATGTTTTTTATACTACAAAATATTAAGCGTTTTGTATAGATGTAATTTAGAGATTTAGACTACTACAAACACAATTTTTGTTGTTGTTTTTTTTATAGTAATATTGAGGAGGATTCTATATCATATGAATTATCTTATGAAGAAGTTAAAAACTTAATTTCTGATGATTGTTTAATTACTAAATCTGAAGAACAGGTTAGTATATTTTATTTATTACTTTATCGTGAATATTGTATATCTTTTTTTATGTTTATGAATGCACCATTTGAATTAATAAAAATTATCACATTACCAAGAATATGGTTGATACGAACGTATAATTATTTATCTATAACAATTTTTGAATTTTAATCTGCAAATTTTCTTAATTATTTAAAATTTTAGAAGAAAAAAAACTAGAATGTCTGGTAGAATTTTAAATTTCCAATCTAATTAGAATTAAAATCATCCAAATATAGTTTCAATTCAAAGATCTTATGACTTATTTCAGGGGCGTAACAAGAAATTTTATAAGGGGGATTTAAAAATTATATCAAATATTATTTAATTAAATATGTATATTACGAGTACAAATAAAAAAAAAATATTAATTTTTATAATGTTAATGTTAGGTATATGAGGGAAAAGTATATTATTATACTAGTATACATACGTATAAAATTTCAACGGAAGAGGTCTGGACCCAAAATTTCTCCCTTAGGTCCATCGTTGACTTATATTTCTGCAATTTTGATTTAGTAAAGAAAATCTAAATTTTAGTTTCATCAAAATGTATAGTTTTATTTTCTATTTTTCAATAATTGTATTTATTATAATGTGTAACTTTATTATTATAAAATTACACCATTTTTGTGTTAGGTAAGTTTTGTAAAATAGGGATGTGAAAACTCTAAATTTTAGAAAGAATAATAAATTAACAAGAAGTTTTTTAATACCAATTATATTCTCAAACTTTGATTATTCATAAATATATATTGAATATAAATATATAATATAACTATTAGGTACACTTATATGACATTTACCAAGCGCCAGTTGTAGTTTTTCTTAAAGTTAAAGAAATTCATAGTATAAATTTTAGACCTTCTAATTTATAATTAATTAATTTTGAATATAGATATAAAATTATTTTTTAACCTAACTTCTTTTAGGTTTTTGTGTTTATTCTCAATTGGACGAAATTTGATGAGAATAACCGTAAGAAATACTTGCCAGAATTAATAAAATTCATACGATTATCATTTATCTCAAATACATTTTTATCAAATGTATTATAGGAACCTTTGCTTAGAGATTGTGTAATCATGGAATATATAATTGAGTATTTATCTAATCCAGATTTTAAGCATGATATGAGAAATCCTAAAGTGATAAATATAGATGAACCGTTACCAGATTCTTATTACTATACAAATACCTAATAATGTAACAATGTTAATTAGGTTCTTGTAGCAATAAACACAAACTTTAAATATGTCGAGATCTACTATAGTGACATGTCTAGTAAATTATTAGAATGGAAATGTGGACCTAAATTTTTTATATCGCCAGTGTTTAATTCTAAAATAGTTGCAATTGACAATAAATATCTATTTTCTATTGGTGGATTATCGTGTAAATTTCAGAATACAGCCGATGTATATATGTTTGATTTATATACTAGATCAAATAAATGGATAAAAACAACCTCAATGATATCCCCTAGAATTCGTCATGCAGTTTGCACACACAATAACCGTATATTTGCAGTTAATACATTATTTTAACTGAAGTTCATACATACCAGGGGCGTCTTTGTGGGGGGGGGCGATGGGGGCGATCGCCCCCTCCGTGGCTCGAAATTCCATTTCGTAATTTTAAAATTCCTATATTTATTATTTACTATTAATAATTTAGATATTATATTATACTCGCATTTAATAATCATTATTATATTGTATGGAATTTTATTACAAACAATTTTACAGCAACTATGTATAGTAACTGTCATGTGCTAGAAATCATGTAATTATGATACTGGCAAATATAATACAATATAACATTTATTATTAGATAATATTGTATCTTCTTTATTTACCAATTCATTTTAGAAAATCGTATGGGATATTGGGATCGGTCTATTACGTGATGCGTTAAAATTTTAATTGTGCGTGTATTTTATTTACTACTATCTAGTACTTCTAATCAAATTTGTATTTAATTCGTTCCCCCCCCCCATAATATTAACCTGACGCCCCGATATCGTCTTGATTATTTATTTATTTATATATTAATTTATTCATCTCAACTATAGAAGCTCGCACTCCGCTACACCTGTGATCTACAATAAACTACCCTCCAAGATCAGGGTTACTCAGGTGATAGTGTATTTGTATTTATTATATTTGTTTTCGATAGTAATATATTAAGTTTATGTTCGTTGCTAAATTACGTGTTAGATATTGAACGCAGGTCATAAGTTTCTAGGACCTGTATAATATAAATAAGAAACCTTTGTTTTATATCGGTCTAACGACCCGGTTCAAAAGGCCGGTTAGTGTAGTAGGAAATAGCCAGCCGACTGCTCCTTAACTGGATAGGATTTGATAGGAAATATTGAACGACACCCTGTACTGTAAGGTACGTGGCGTGTAACGTTACAATACCTACGAGTAGATTGTTTAATAATGAACTACAATAATAAATAATAAATTACTGATTTAAAATAGATTGGAGGTGAAGAGGCTAACCGAACATTAAACACAATTGAGGTCTTTGATGTTAATACTAAAATATGGAATATATATTGTACAATGTCAAATTCACGAAGAAATTGCAGTGCTATTTTTCACAATAATTATCTCTATATTGTAAGTATGTCGTAAGTAAATTGTACTAACGGTAGGTACTTTTATCGGTTATCGTACTCCAACGGCCGTCGGTGGCGGTCGAAAAATACCAATTCCGTTATCATACTCTGTGCTGTATGATAAAATTGATAAAAATATATCAAAATAATAATTATAATATTTTTTTTATTTTAATAAATATTATGTACCTATTAATAATGGTAATAAATATAATTTATTTTAATAAATTATGAATACGAAATATAAAATTATCAATACAATAATTACGATGAAGCACTACGCGACCTTATAAAAAGCATATCGCACTTTCTTTGTCATTAGTTGATTACACACCGAACATAACATACTCGTATATCGTAGTTGAAACGAGCTTTAGTCAATCAGGGAACTGACAGTTTGTGATGAAACGTGACGATATCGAGATAAATAAAATAGAGTACGATTATTTCCTTGCGGCCGCCGCGCCGACGGCCATTGGAGTAAGATAACCGAAAAGTACTGTATTAATTAAAATTTGTTATTTATTTACTTAACTTGTTTTGTAATTCTTATAAGATGTAATTTTCTGTTGTATAAAGCAAAATTACTTTTTGTTTAATTTAAAATTATCAGAAATTGTCCAATTTATTAAGTAAGTATATTATTTATTCATAATTATATACCTATATATATTAGATAGGTGGAAAAAATGAAGAAAGTCAAGCTTTAAATTCGATTGAGTGTTATAATGATATATCTAAAACTTGGAATAATTATATTGATAATTTACCCCAACCAATATATGGAGCTTGCGTAACAATTTATAACAATAATTTATATGTTATTGCCTTATTGGTGGTAATAGGACATTTATTAATTCCAACGATGAAACTTATTTAAATACTATATATAAATTAACATTACCATTAGAGAGTAAATGGTGTACATTACTATCCTTATCAAATCCACGATATTTTGCAAGTGAGTATATCAAACCTCAAGTAATGTAATGAATACACATCGATTAAATATATTTGACATTAAAAATAATTACATAACATTCCTAATTATTTAGATTGTGCAGTTTTAAATGAGAAGCTCCTATATCTTTGGTGGATGGATGATTGGTACACAAAGTAATGAAGAAAGCATTGAAATTTTAGATCTTAAAAATAATGTAATAACAATAAGGTTACAAAAGATACCTTTAATACGAGTACATTCACAAAATTTCATAATCTTAAAGAAACATATTACTTCTTTAGGTGATAATGATAAATTATAATTAATCTTTATCCCTAATTTTAAAAGCCAAAAGGTATATTATAATTTTATATAATTTATTTTATTTTATTTTATTTATTTATTTTATTTTATTTTATTTTATTCTTATAACATTTATTAAAGTTATTGTTGTAATTTTATGCAGTTTAGTGCTAACCTTCATTAACGCCCTAGAGCAATTACATTTTGGCGCCCCTATTGAGAACTAAACCTTTACCTATAATAATTATAATTCACTAATTATTTCCTTATATTAAATTTTAATTATAAATAAAATGATTATGTATTATAGTTATTATACTCGTATTAATTTATAATGAATGTTATTTGTTTTTAGATTCTGATCGAAGCGAAGAACGTATAATGATTTTACAATGATGCGTGTCTTTTTTTCTTTTATTATTCTGATTTCTGAAGACACTTTTACTACCCGAAATAATGCTCCGATTTTCACAAAAAACATAGGTTTCCGATTGGAAAGTGGATCTAGGTGGTACTTTATTTAGGTCGAATTTCTCAAAATTGTCCCTAAGCGGTAGAGAAAACGACGAAAAAATGACGAAAATACAGCATTTTTCACTGAAATTTCGACGAATTCGATTTCAATATTTCACGATAACTCAGGCAATTTTGAAGTTAGATGGTTGAAAATTTTATAGAGTGTTCATTTATGTACTATATACTCGTATATGTGATAAAATTTTGCGTTTTAAATATTTAATAAAAAATGTTAATATTTTAAAAAATACCTTAATTATAATCTGACTGAACTTCGCTCAGAATCCTTTTTTCGAATGCAATGGTTTATAATTGCATTCAAATTCTAATTAAAATTAAACGCTATGATTTGCACACCTGTATTCCATGCGGCAGGAGTATCAGCTCTTTTTTTATAAATATTTTTCCTTTTTTGGTCGTTTTTTCTACCGCTTAGAAAATTGAGTGATGAGAATTTCTCTTAATATTTCGGAAATAAGTTAAGATATACATCAGTATACCTTCAATAAAATTTTCAAAAATGTTCTATTAATTTTTATTGTGATAGTATTGAGAAATAATGAGAATATTGGTATGGATTCATTTGAACTAAAAATATCAACTTAAAACAGCAATAAAAAATAAATTGAGACTAGAGATTTTTCTAATATTTTGATTTGATATGATTAAGTTATATTATGTATATATACTTCAGTACAATTTTAAGACCTTATTACCAAAAATTGACAATTTTATTAAACAAGATATACATAAAAACGAGAATTTTATGAAATTTTCGAAGTCCTATATATTGTAGAAAATTATCTTAACGATTCAAAATTTTACCACATATATATTGTACCTATATGAAATGAACACTCAAAAATTTTTTAACTCTCTAACTTCAAAATTGCCTGAGTTATCGTGAATTATTGAAATCGAATTCGTCGAAATTTCAGTTTTCGTGAAAAATGCCGTTTTTTTCGTAGTTTTTTTTTTTATCGCTTAGGGTTAATTATAAGAAAATCGAAAAATGACCTATATACGAGTAAAGTACCAACTAGATCCACTTTCCAACCGGAAACATATGTTATTCATGAAAATGGGATCATTATTTCGGGTAGTAATTGTGTCTTCAGAATAAAAAAAAAGACACACATCATTGTAAAACCAATACATTCTTAAATTCGCTCAGAATCTAAAATGGAAAATTAAATATTTTATTTATATTTTTGGCACCCCTAAAATTTTCTGTATCTTTGGCCCTTTTGCCCCCCCCCCCTTAGCACAGCTATGATTTTATGACTATATTGTTAATACATAACATTTTTTCAATGAATCATATTATATTTAATTAAATTTAGGTTGAATGTTTTCAATAAAATAATAAATAAATGATTTCATATAATAATGTAAAAATTTATTGAATTTTATTTAACTCATAAATTTTGAATATTTAGAATTTAAATTTTATTTGTTTGTGTTTTATTTATTTCATAGTTATTTAGTATGTTTTTACATATTATGACAAAAGTATAGCATTTTATTACTACAAAATGATATAAATAGAAATCTTGTGTTTGGGATCTATCAATTTTGGTGGTTGTCGGTTGAACTATCATTGTGTTAATTAATAATTAATTATAAACTTATCTGTTTTAGGTTAAAATAATTTGTATTAGAAATATATTCACATCAATTATTTTAGTTAAAATTAAAATTAACTACCTATTATTTAACTCAATAAAAAAAAAAGCAAGGGAAGGGATACAGGTGTGCAATCATAGTGTATTTATTTTAATTATAATATGAATGCAATGACAAACCATTTCATTCGAAAAAACGATTCAGAGCCAAGTTCAGTGACTATAATGCCGTTTTTTCGTCATTTTCTTCATAACATTTTCGATTAACTAAAAATATCAAATTTAAACAGCTATAAAAAAATTGAGACTAGGGATTTTTATGTAAATAAAAAATATCCTTCAGTAAAATTTTCAGACGTTGATGCCAAAAATTTTCAATTTTATCAATCATATATTCATATAACATTTATATATTTAAAGATGAGAATTTTACGAAATATTCAACGTCCTATATTTTGTGGAAAAATTAACGTAACGGTTCCAAAATTCTATCACATATATATATATATATATAACTTATGTGAATATCCAATAAAATTATTAAGTCTCTAACTTCAAATTTGCCTGATTTATCTTTAAATATTGAAACCAAATTCGTTGAAATTTCAGTTTTCGTGAAAAATACCATTTTTTCGTTATTTTTTTTTCATTTTGCCCTCTAGCTAATTGGAAAAAATCACCTAACACTATTATGTATATATGTATCACCGAATGATTCGTTCATTCTCATTATAGACTTTTATAGTCTTTGATCTATGATCTATGATCTGTAATATGGCCAACCCCCGAGGGGTCTTAAAGAAGTATTATGAGATTTACGATGGAAATTTCTGTTTATAGATGGTATAAATTTAAAATATTATACCCACATGGCCACATGACATTATGATTTATGACATAAACTAATGAAAATTTTATTTTTATATAATTTTCAATACCATAAATCTAATGAATTGAATTATTCAACTTCATTATTATAACCACTGACAAATATTGTAGAGCCTGTAGGTATTCGTAATAATAGTTATAATAATATAATGGATTAATTTATTGATGTAGAACATCTACGGGTACCAAGAAATTCTTAGAATTGACAAAATGTTATATCTTCTATTATATTATCTAATTAGAAGGTACTATGTTTAGGTACACATAAAATATAAAAAGATGAGCTGATACTCCTGCCGCACAGGATACAGGTGTGCGGATCATAGCGTTTAATTTTACTTAGAATTTGATTGCAATGATAAACCATTGCATTCGAAAAAACGATTCTGAGCGAAGTTCAGTCAGATTATAATTTTCGTTTGAACTAAAAATATCAACTTAAAACAGCTATAAAAAAAAATTTAGATTAGGGATTTTTCTAATATTTTAGTATGATGTTAATTAATATGTAAGTATACTTCAATAAAATTTTCAGACCTTAATACCAAAAATTGACAATTTTATCAAACATTATATACGTAAAAACGAGAATTTTACGAAATATTCAATGTTCAATATTTTGTAGAAAAATTTAAAAAACGGTTCCAAAATTTTACCACATATATATAATAGCTATGTGAACCTTCAAAAAAAATTTCAGGTCTCTATCTAAAAAATTGCCTGAGTTATCGTGAAATGTAGAAATTGAATTCATCAAAATTTCATTTTTCGTGAAAAATGCCGTTTTTTCGTCATTTTTTCGAAGTTTTTTCTACCGCTTATAGTAAATTTTGAGAAATTCGAAAAATGACCTAAATAAAGTACCATCTACATCCACTTTTACATCTGAAACTCGCTATTCGTGAAAATCGAAGCGTTATTTCGGGTAGTAAAAGTGTTTTTAGAATATTTATTTATATGTATGGATTCTAAAATTTTCGTTTTCCTAAAAATATCAACTTAAAACGGCTATAAAAAAAAATTTTGACAATGGATTTTTATAATATTTTAGTATGATGTTAAGTAATATGTAAGTATACTTGAGTAAAATTTTCAGACCTAAATACCCAAAATTGCCAATTTTATCAAACATTATATACGTAAAAACGAGAATTTTACGAAATATTCAAAGTCCAATATTTTGTAGAAAAATTAACATAACGGTTCCAAAATTATACCACATATATATAGTAGCTATGTGAACACCCAAAAAAATTTTCAAGTCTCTATCTTAAAAATTGCCCGAGTTATCGAGAAATATAGAAATCGAATTCGTCAAAATTTCATTTTTCGTGAAAAATGCCGTTTTTTCGTCATTTTTTTGAAGTTTTTTCTACCGCTTAGGGTCAATTTTGAGAAATTCGAAAAATGACCTAAATAAAGTACCAACTAGATCCACTTTGCTACCGGAAACATACCCTATTCGTGATAATCGGAGCATTATTTCGGGTAGTAAAAATGTTTACATTATAAAAAAAAAAAACAAAAAAAAATCACACATCATTGTAAAACCAATACATTCTTCGCTTCGCTCAGAATCTAAAATATTATATATTTGAGTCTTTGACTCATTGTGTTCATAATTTATATTTCTACTTATTATTTTAATATAAAATTTAATTATAAAATTTAAAAATATAAAAAGTTTAAAACATCAATTCACATAAAATACTTATTATGTTTGCAAAGTAAACATTGTAATAAGCATAATATATAATAATTAATATTGTATAGGTAGCAAGAATCTATACCTATTACGAAATTATCTTTTATCTTTTTCATTTTTAAACTGGACAGATAAAGGATAAAGATAAATATTTTTTATTTCATCTAGATAAAAGATAAAAGATGATTTAATGTCATCTAGATAATATTTCAGATAATTTTATCTAGATAGTCCCAACACTGATTATAATATTCTATATGATTAAGTATGAACTTTATTATAATAATATTTGCAACAATTAAATTTTTCTACGAGCTTTAAT
>JAIUCT010000001.1:35976873-36061663 GCA_021307375.1 Tetraneura akinire | reverse complement strand
GCGGTTTTACGAGCAGTTTATTTTTCCCAATGTGAATAAACACAGGGAAAACCAAACTGCTCGTAAAACCGCTGCCGCCAGCGGCCGAAAACCGCTATGTGTGAAAGCATCTTTACGGTCCTAATAATTTATTTGAAACAATGCTGCAACATATTGCGCACACTTTATGCCTCCAGAAACAAAATAATATAATATAGGTACATCGTACATATAATAAAAATTATCTAAAAAAAAATCTAAAAAACGGAAAACCCCTAAAAAATAGTGGTAGTGAATTAACGGAAAAGGTTCCACAATAATATGTTATATTGGGTAATTTATTTTTAAATATCTCTTTCTACGGGATCATTTTTCCTACTTTGAACCCCTCAATTTTCTTGATAACAACTAATATATTTTGTTAATTTTAAAAAGATTAACTAGAGGTTTATTTATATTATAATCATATCAAACAAAATAAAAGTAATAGTTATTGTGTTATTGTTAATGTGTAAAAATATAAAAAATTATTAAAAATCAATAAAACAATTTTTTTTCTGTTTATTATTGGTTTGTCCTGTTTTTTTCATATAGATATAATTATGGTCACCATTACTTATAATATAAATACCTAGTCAAAATTTATTAAATGTTTACCAAAGTAAATTTTGAAAAGTAATAATAGGTACAGTGGCAGATTAACCTTCTCGGCGCCCTGAAGCACGTTCAGTGTTTACCACCCTCCACCCTTTTCTTAATACTATCCAAGAATAGTAATTTCAATGGTCCAACATCGAAGAGTGATGGGTAATCGAATATAGCTACTCCGGAAGTGAAAAACGATTCAAAGGTATTAATATGGTTGCATAATTTACACTTTAATTCAAATATTGTATTACATACAATTTTACAAGTTACAATCTATAAATAACATAAATATATTGAATGTGTTTAATCTTTTTTTATGTCATTTTTTGTTGAGAATAAAAATAAAATAACATACAATTTTGCCTTCCTTAACTCAAGCCCCACGAGCCTAATGGTTAATTCGCCACTGATTAAGTAAAAAAGTGCCTATTTTAATTTCATTATTACATTACTAAATGTCTACACATATTTTTAAAATTATTTCCATTTAACATATAGAAACTAAATTATTATTAAAAATTATATAAATTAATTAATTAAAGTAAGGTTAAATTAATAAGCATCACTGCCAAAAAAAAGTTCTAGTTACGTTTATGGACTTATGGTTAACATAGATTAAAATTTATATTTTATAAAAATGACAAAAAAGTTTAGTACCTATTTTAGTTTTTTAGTAGGTATGTCGTATGTTATTAAAATTTAATATACATAGTTTTAGTTAGTACTTACAATATATAGAAAGTTCTTATGATATATAGCACTGCAATTTCTTCGCTGATTTGACATTGTACAATATAAACTCCAAATCTTCGTATTAATATCGAAGACTTCAATTGTGTTTAATGTTTGACCAAATTTATCAATACCTCCAACCTAATATAAATCAATAATTAAATTATAAATTATAATTAATTTATAAATCACTTATAAATTATAAAATTAAGGTAAATATACTAACGGCAAATATACGATTATCATGTGTGCAAACTGTATGATCATATCTAGAAGATATCATAGATGCTGTTTCTATCCATTTTTTTGAACTAGTTGATAAATCGAGAATATATACTCTATTTACACTTATATTCTGACATCCTACTAGATTTACTCCACCAATTGAAAATAGAAATGTTTTGTTAAACCCTACTATTTTAGATTCAGAATAAGGAGGCTGAAAAAAATTAGATCCAATATTCCATTGTAATAAACCACTAGATATGTCACTATATTGATATTGGAATTTTCTACCGCTTCTATTTTCTATTGCCATGAGAATCTAAATAATATTATTACATTATAATTTGTTTAACAATAATAGAAAGTACTGACATCCGATTTGTTAATTAAACTTTCATTATTTAATATTATAGAACTTCTCTTATCATGTTTAAAATCAGGATCACTTAAATACTCAATTATATATTTCATGATCGTATAATCTTTAAGCAAAGGTTCATTTAATACATTCGATATAAATGTCTTAGAGACAAATGATAATCTTATGTGTTTCATTAATTCAGGTAAATACTTTTTACGGATATTCTCTTCAAATTTCGTCCAATTAAGAACAAATATAAAAACCTAAAAATAGTATGAATACAATTATGAAAATCTAATTAGATATGTATTTTATTCAATATTTATTAATTTTAAATCAAAAACTCTACAATTTATACTTCATGTTCCATAACTATATGATTTACAATTACTAATGTCGGATAATTGGTGAAATTATTATAATACAAGTTTAATAACATTTTTACAAATACACCAAATTATGTAAGGAAAATTAATATTATAATAATATAATATTTCATATTAATTTATAATGTTTGTTTAACACTGATAATAAAACATTGTTTTCGAAATACGTATTTGTTGAAATAAAAACAATTTTTTTGTAGACATTGGGTATTTTTATTTTATTGAGTATACTTCAGTAAAATTTTCAGACATTAAAACCCAAAATTGCCAATTTTATCTAACATCATATATTTATATATATAAAAACGATAATTTTATAAAATATTCAAAGTTCTATATTTTGTAGAAAAATTAACCTAACCTAATTTTCAAGTCCGTAAGTTTAAAATTGTCCGAGTTATCGTGAAAATGCCGTTTTATCGTCATTTTTTCTATCGCATATGGTCAATTTTGTGAAATTCGAAAAATGACCTAAATAAAGTACCAACTACCAACTACATCCACTTTCCAATCGGAAAGCGGAAACATATGCTATTTGTGAAAACAGGAGCATTATTTCGGATAGAAAAAAACGAGGAAAAAAATGTCTTCAGTCATAACATTAAACATTATATAACATTTACAAAATGTTCAAAATATCTAATAATAAAATTATTGTTCCTAAGTATTCATGAAATACAATTTAATAATAATATATTTTTTGTGTTTATAAAAAAAAAAAAATATCTCGAGCAAAGATTATAATCTGAACACTACAATTTGAGAGTGTTTTATCAGTAATCGAAAACAGTTTTAATCTAGTAGCTACTAAATAAGGTAATTTATTTTTTACGTACCTATCTCAATATTGGTCGTTTTTCGAATTTCTTAATAGTGTTATCATAATAAGATGGGTAAAATAATTATTTAAAGTAGAAGCATGCAAATGTCATAAAGTTTTTATATAGATAATTAATTAGCTACTTAATGAAATTTTGGAACTACCTATTACTTTGTTATTTAAGCCCAATATAGATCATATTTTATTAAATGTATGATGGATCTAAATATTAATAATTAATGTATTATCACTTTTTCTGATTGAACATCACTCAGAATTATTTCGGAATGAAGTGATTTATATTAATTGTATTTCAATCTTAATAATTAAAAAAATTATTTGATTACTAGTGTTATAATACAACACTAGCATTCTATCACTGTTATTCATCCCACAGCTGTATCTACAGAATACAGATATAAGTATATTATATCTGTCGTATTTCTGTAATATCTAATAAAATGCATTTTACACTATTGATAAACAACATTAAAAATCAAATATACTAACTTGTTCTTCTGATTCAGTTTTTAAACTATTATTTGAAATTAATGTTTTTATTTCTTTATAAGATAATTGATTTAATAAAGAAACATCCAATTTACTATATATAAATATAAAAAAAAAAAAACAATTAAATTAAATTATGAGTAGTTTTAATGGTGCTACTCTTGTATGCGGACTACCGACATATTTTTGCTCTTGTATGTGGTCTACCTTGTAAGACGTAAATTGCATAATAGCCATATATGCATAATAGTCCCGTATTATATGGGAATGTCACTTATTTTCACTACCTATCTGTCCCGTTGTCCCGACAACTCTCTTCGGGACACCAAAATATCCAGTTTTTTCAAACATGTCCAATATTTATTCAGTTTAGGTATAACATTTATGAAAAAAAATTTTAAATTTTAATTTTATTATATAATATATTGTAATTTTCTTATAATTCAAGTTTTTTCTTAATATTTTATTGGTATAATATTATAAAATATACAGTTAAAAATCTTTTAATTGCATAATGCACACAATATTATACAAAACGGACACGAAACGCAGTACAACATAATCGACGACCAATAAGTAACTAACAAACTTATTAAATTCATTGCAATGCCGCACAGTGATTGTAGGTAGGTACTCGTATATTTTAATAACAATAAACATAGTTGGAAAATACAAGGTATGACATACAGTGCCGTGCTAACCATCATTAACGCCCTAGGGCAATTATATTTTGGCGCCCCTATTGAAAACTAAACCTTTACCTATATAATTCACTAATTATTTCCCAATATTAAAATTTTATTATAAATAAAATAATTATGTATTATAGTTATAAATTTACATTATAAATTTATAATGAATGTTATTTGTTTTTAGATTAAAAGCGAAGGGAAGAAAGTACCTATTGGTTTTACAATGATGTGTGTCTTTTTTTTCTTTTTTTATTCTGAAGACACTTTTACTACCCGAAATAATGCTCCAATTTTTACAAAAAGCATAGGTTTCCGACTAGAAAATGGATCTACTTCGTACTTTATTTAGGTCGGATTTCTCAAAATTGTCCCTAAACGGTAGAGAAAACGACCAAAAAATGACGAATTTTTCAAATTTCGACGAATTCCATTTCAATATTTCACGATAACTCAGGCAATTTTGAAGTTAAAGAGTTGAAAATTTTTTTGGGTGTTCATATAGCTACTATATATATGTGGTAAATTGGAATCGTTACGATAATTTTCTACAAAATATAGGACTTTAAATATTTCGTAAAATTCTTGATTTTATGTTTATAATGTTTGATAAAATTGACAATTTTTCGTATTAAGGTCTGACAATTTTACTGAAGTGTATATACATATTACATAACATCATATCAAAATATTAGAAAAATATCTAGCCTTAATTTTTTTTTATAGCTGTTTTAAGTTTATATTTTTAGTTCAAACGAATCCATACGAATATTCTTCTTATTATTTCTCAACACTTTCATAATAAAAATTAATAGGAAAACCAATAAAATTGGAAACTTTTTGAAATTTTATTGAAGCATACTGATATATATCTTTATGTATTTCCGAAATAATAGAAAATTCTCATCACTCAATGTTCTAAGCGGTAGAAAAAACTACCAAAAAATGACGAAAAAACGGCATTGTTCACGAAAATGAGTGATGAGAATTTCTTAATATATCGGAAATACGTTAAGATATACATCAGTATACTTCAATAAAATTTTCAAAAATTTTCTATTAATTTTTATTGTGAAAGTATTGAGAAATAATAAGAAGTATATTCGTATGGATTCGTTTGAACTATTTTTAGTTTATAGTTGATATTTTTATCAACTTAAAACAGCAATAAAAAAAAAAAATTGAGACTAGATATTTTTCTAATATTTTGATATGATATTAAGTAATATGTGTATATACTTCAGTAAAAATTGAAGACCTTAGTACCAAAAATTGCCAATTTTATTAAACATTATATACATAAAAACGAGAATTTTACAAAATATTCAAAGTCCTATATTTTCAAATATTTTACTTCAAAATTGCTTTAGTTATCGTGAAATATTGAAATCGAATTCGTCGAAATTTCAGTTTTCTTGAAAAATGCCGTTTTTTCGTTATTTTTCGTCGTTTTTTTATCTCATACGGTCAATTTTGAGAAATTCGAAAAATGACCTAAATAAAGTACCAACTAGATCCACTTTCCGACCGGTAACATATGTTATTCGTGAAAATCGGATCATTATTTCGGTTTCGGGTAGTAAAAGTGTCTTCAGAATAAGAAAAAAGACACACATCATTGTAAAACCCATACATTCTTCGCTTCGCTCAGAATCTAAAATTAAAAATTAAATATATCATCTATATTTTTGGCGCCCCTATAATTTTCAATATCGTTGGCACCCTAGGGCATTTGCCCCTTTTGCCCCCCCTTAGCACGGCTATGATGACATACCTATATCAGAACATTTTATCTGACCAATTAGTGGATGTACGTGTTTATAATGCAGTTTAATATCTATATTTTTTTCTACTACGATATGCGATCTACATTTATAATGGTATAGACCGCATGCATTTGTAGTCCGCATATTAGAGTAGCACCGTTTAAAATTTAAGTCCCATAGTGGTGTTACATCAGTAAAAAATGATAAAAATTGATAATGTAATGAAAATAAATTATTAAAAAATAAATAAAAATAACATAAAATTTCAATTAGCAATAAAATTATAATTCTGCCTGTATGCCTATATTTATTTTGTATAATAAAATTATAGAATAGGTTTACAGTTGAATAGAATAAATTATAAAATTAATAAAGTTTTTTATGAAAATGCACAGATTCCCTTCAAGTAATATTAATTTTATGTGATATTACTTCAGATACTTACAATAAATTTTCAAGAACATATGAAAAGCAAAGGTTATATAGTCTATCATAAGAAATAACTTTGGCAAATTTCATAAGACTTATACAATTTGTAAAGTTTAAATTATTTTCAATAAAGTCGCAACATTTTTCGTTGAGTCTCTTCAATTGGAAGAAATGAATTGCTTTCAAAATATCCTATAATAATGCAAAAACTTATTTCAGTTAAGTATATTTATTATAAAAAATTTTTTATCTTCCTATAATACTTTATTTACCACAATATTGTTTTCTGTCATATTCAATTTATACGTGTATATATAATTAATTATAGTTCTTAATATATTTGAGTCAATTTCATTTAATTGTAGAATTTGTTTCTTTTTATCATCGAATTCGTCATTATCAAACTTTGATAAAAAAAATTGGCTAGACGATGACAATATTACTTTATGAGCTGGTATTTGTACACCATCGTTAGCAATTAAAGTGACATCACACATTTTATTAGCTCTGTAAAAATGTAATTATAAAAATATTATTATCATATTCAATTGATTAATATCTATAGACTATATTATTTATTCTTTATTATAAGAATAAAATTTAAAAATTTATCCTTTGAAATATTTCTTTCAAATTAAATATAATATTTTAATGATTTAATTTAAAAATAATTTATTTTTTTTATTTTGTATTTTCTAATAAACTCTATTCATTATATACTTCAACATTCAACTTATAAATTTAATAATTAATTATTTCAGTTTTCCCGCGATAGAGATAGAACCCCAATATTACGTATGTATTTTCTTTTAATTTATTGTTTATCTAGTTATTGATAAAATGAGAATTAATGGTTGTATGTCATTTAATTTATTATTTTATTTCAAATTCAATTAAAACACGAATACAATATACTAAAAAAATTAATATAAATCGATATACTTATCAAATAATGATCACATGTAATCTTCATTTACTTATCTAATCCCATTCATCAGAGAAAACCCATTTTAGGTACATCAGGGGCGGGTGTTTACTTTTATATTTAAATCTCTATGAATGTGAAGCCTATGTTCAACTTTTCATACGTGCAATACAAAATTGTCAAGAAAAGTATTCGCAGGCAATTCTGATATAATAGGTATATTTTTTTTTATAATAAAAAGAGGAAATGTTATCATTATATTATAAATTTATAATAGTAAATATTAGAGTTTAAATTAATAATATCCTTACTGTAGAAAAGAATTCTGTATTTTCAAAGTTTCTAATACGTTTTCAAATTCATCTTTAGGCACTTCATTGGAAGAAATGTTGTCCTCACTTACTTCAACATTACTTAAAATAAAAAAAAAATACTAAATTGTATGACTTATAAACTATTCAATATTAATAAATAATTTTTTTCTACCTCAATATAGATAATAAAAAGATACGTAGAATTGTAACTCTTTATTTTCAAATACTTGTATATCATATTATCAATGGCGAAGCTTGAGTTTGTGATTAGGGTAGACAAATTTTAAAAAAAAAAAAAATATAAACAAAATTATATAAGTTTAAAGGGATTGGTGGTGGCCTGTGTTTTCTTCAATTTAGATCAAAATGCCTTACAAAATTTTTAATACTTAGAGTATTCAGTAATTCTGAAAAAAATTTTAAATTCATATAGTATTTTACTACTAAATGTTGGAAATGAAATTTTTACTTTTTGCTATAAACTTATAAAAAATTAACAATGAAAATCTTTAAAATTATCAAATTTTTAAATCACTGCCTAGTAAAAACAATACTTAAAACGAGAATAATATTTCCAACGTTTTGTAGTAGAGAATATAAATAATTATAATATGTTTTCAGAATTTAAATCAAAGTATTCTAAGTATGTGTAATTTTGTCAGGCTTTTTTCTCTTTAAAGACGGGAAATAAAAATGTCATAAAAACGTTGACTTTTGCATGCACGTGTGAGAAC
Organism: Tetraneura akinire; assembly: GCA_021307375.1. Classification (NCBI taxonomy): domain Eukaryota; kingdom Metazoa; phylum Arthropoda; class Insecta; order Hemiptera; family Aphididae; genus Tetraneura; species Tetraneura akinire. The sequence continues at coordinate 36,053,145 of JAIUCT010000001.1, read as the reverse complement.
TATTAATACGTATGTAGAGGTACGGGTGAGACACGCCGTCACCAATATTAATTTACTACACACACACTTACACAGCTCATACATACGCGCGTATAAAATGCCTATACACAACTCCTTAAAAACGGACCACCACCAATCCCCTTAAAACGTGTATTATTTTAACTACACGGGCAACAGCTATTAAATCCATATTATTATTCGAAACGAATAATATTACTATATATACAGAAAGGTATTATCGGGATACGGCCATACGAGTACATTCATAAATTTATGATAGAAAATATATTAGCATTGGTTATGAATAGATAATCCATGATATTGATGATATGATGATTGTAATAAGAATAACACATGTCTCCATTAACTCACTGACCACGGCTGGTCGAGCACACCGCATATCACAAAGTATGAGACAATATTCATAAAAATGTATTATATAACAAAGAGTAATATTGACTATTGTGTGATAGTGATTTTACGGTTTTATACCCGACGACCAAAGCTCGACAGCGCCTATATTTAGGCTGGCGCCATACAAACGCGTTTTCGCCGCGCGTTTATAAGTACCTAAATTATATTATAATATTATTATCTACTGTACTTGATTTTAATTTATTTGAATAATACCTTATGTGAACTATAATTATACAATATATGTTTATTCGTGCCCTTGAACATTTAAATATTGAATACTATACTATACTATACTATTATACTATAATCATAATCGCATAATGAATAATATTATAATACAGTGAAAATTCTTGCTGTTTGTGAAGTATTAGGAAATATTAAAATATTATACGTTAAAATAATGCACGTGTATACCGGGCCATAAAAAGATAAATCTAATATTTAACGTTAAAATTATTTACAATTTTAAAATTTTATTGGTTTTATTTGGTAATAATAATAAATAAGAAAAATGTCATTATTACAATATTATAACAGATACTATAGCTATAAGTACCTGCAGATAACTATGTAGTTAGGTACATATGTCATCTGCGTGTCATATTAAACTAAAAATTGAAACGAAATAAAATTTTAATTCCGTTATACTTTTATAGTTTTATCGATATTTTTTATATTATTTGAGAAGGAGACAGAAAACCATCAGAAGACCAATGGCACACAACACCTAGCCGATACGTCGTCATTACGTGTTTTATTAGACTTATTTTGTAAAACGTATTAAATATATTGCCATATTGGACTTGTAAAATAAATTATTTAAATATTTCTCATACTAAATCATTTTAACATCTATACTGTAACCTCCTGATTGACGACTGTTGAACGAAGTTGGCACGCAACAATATTTTATATTTATATCGTTATAAATCAAAGTAATAAAATAAATACGTTTTTCCAAAAACAGATTGATAAAATATATTATATGTGCAATCAGTTGAAAAATAATCTTCGGTTAATATCAGTTTTACGGTCTATAGCAAGTCTTAAAATTAAAGATATAATAATATAATTGCTTTAGTTCAATAGAAAAGAAAACAATATCCGTTACTCTAAACAAAAATATGTAAACTAAATTACTGTAGTGGTTTGTCACCAAAATGGATTGCTAGTAAAAGAGTTTAGCAGTAGATTTATACAAAGTTCCCTTTGATATTATTATACCTATTGTCATTTACTATAATAAAATAATACATAACTATTATTAATATTTTAAAAGTGTATTGTATAAAACATAAAAACGTAATTAAAAAATAGATGTGTACCTTTGTTTTGGAGATGTGTATAAACACATATTCGTTATATCCGTTGACAAATCATCTTCGTCTAGCAATGGCAACGGCATAATGACGATTTATATAATTCGTTTTACAATATTAACTGCGCGTTTATTATTTAAATAATTAAATATCTACTGGTTTATTGAAAATCTAAACAGCATATAGTTGGTAGGTATCCCGTTTAGTACTTTAGTTCGAAATTTGAAAATTATACGTTGAAACACGATTGACGACGGCCGAAGGGTTAGAAAAAAAAATTTAAATGCACTACTAATATAAATATTAAACAGTGGAATCGTTTATACTAGAGAGCCTAGATTATATCTATCTAAGCTCTCTAGTTTATACTATACAGACTATTTTAATATATTTAGATAAGAAATGTCTTCGACGTTTTTAAGTGTTTTCGTTAGTTACGGTTAGACGTTTCCCCTACCAATTGACCGATAAGAATTCAACAGTTGAAGTGCTGTGTTCCGACGCGCCGAGTAGAGGCATATTAATGAAATAATGACACTGTGTAGGTGATAATAATTTCAATTCTTTCTGATCATCCTGGTGCACATTAAGCAGGGTGGGTACACACTGGAGCATTTCGGTGTAATGTAACGCCGTAATGTAACAGATTTCGTGCTCGCCTGAATAATTTCGTTAAAGGTCCCGGTACCAGCTATTTATTAAGGAGTAAAATTCAGGCAATTTCTTAACATAGTGATCGACGGCGGTCGATTCGATGTTGTTGTGGTAGTGTATGAATGATAATAATTAGTGTGTGTTTCCTGTCTTAATATATAACCATTGATTTATAACCAAAATAATATGACGCCCGCGCACGCACAAGTACCTAAATGGAGTTTATCGTATGATCATCATTTTTATGTCAAAACCATCTTTACTGGAAAAACGGTCACTCCTCACAAAATTGTCCGATTATAATTTTTTTTTTTTTTTATTTGAAAGAGGAAAATTTCTTATAGGCGGATTGAATTCTGATTTTTTTTTTTTTTTAATTAACTAAAAATAAGTACTTTTAAAAATTCCAAAATTTTGAATAATTAATATGTTTATTACCAATATTGTAGATATAAGATACCTAATTAACTTTAATGACTAAACAATAATATTATTTTGATTGGTATAATATGATATATTATATATTAGGTATGTAAAGTTGTAAATTATTATAATGAAATATTGTTATTGGGAATGAACAAGATTTGAAAAGTTCTGACAATATATTATATACCAATACCATTTAACTGTTAATTTAAACAAAGGTCATTATTCCACAGGTAATGTATTCATCCATATAATATATAGAATCGTAGATGGTAAACTATGATTCTTTGGAAATATGGTATTCCGAGAAAACTTCGTTTATTGGAAACTGGGATACGCAATGCAAATACAATGGACAATAATAATTATCAGAAGAAAAATAATAATAATGAATAATATGATAATATTAATATGATAATACACATGGAAATATATCAATTATTATTTAATAATTATATTTGTGTGAAAAAAATAGCTGAATATTAAAAACATGTATACTTCTTTACTCAGGTACATATTACTTATTTAAATTATTATATTTTACTTGTATTATAGTTGTACAATAGGTACCTATTGTTTTTTTATTATTTGCGCGTGAAATGCGTGTCACACTAGTCAATAGACAAAAATAATAATATTATATACCTAATATGTATTTTAATTATTATAAAATTTAAAATATTGATTTTATCCAAATTTTGTTTAAAAATTCCGAACTACGAGAATTACATTTCAAAAATGGACTTAAATGCATTTATACATTGAGCAAGTGACAAATTGCATTATGGTACAGAAAAATATTGGGTAAAATATAAATATAATATATGAGTGCTGTTTGTACTTGGTAAGGTAAGAGTAAGATTAAGTACCTTTAATATAATACTCGTATATAGTTTATGTACTTATATATATAATATATATTATAATATTATTATTCAAACAAATATTAATCATTTATATAGAATTCTAGAATAAATGACCATTTTTTCATTTGTCATCAATTTACTAAATATAATTATAATGATCAATTTTAATTATTTAAACGGAAAATATAATGATTATTAATTAATAATATATTAATATTATATAGTATTATTATATACCAATATATTATTTTAATTCAAGTACAATATTTTGAACTTCACACAAATGTCAAATCATTTACCTCTTCTCGTGACTCGTTTCTATTATTCTTAGTATAATAATATACGCCTATACCTAATAAGTTAGGTATAATGTTTTTTATCTTCGGTAGAGACAAATAAAACGCTTGTTTACAATATTTAACTATATAATATATTACGCGTTTAATATTATGCGTCTCATATTGTGCATATTAAATCGTTATAATAATTATCATAATATTTTGAACTAACATATTGATTAATGACTAATACTATATTCTTCGAATCCTATATTTTTTATTCTTTGTGCAACATCTTAAAATATTAATTATATTTAAATTATTTTTTTAGAGCGACGATTGTATACATATTATAATACATAATAATATATTGCTAATCGATATGATTTTTTTTTTTTAATTTTTATTCCAGTATATAGTACCTATCGTATCAATATTATTTTCTATAGTAAGTATTACCTAATCGCCTGTACAACATAACAATTAAATATTAACAACATTTCGTTTTTGAAACGTTCTGTGTTATTTACATAATTATACAATAATGAATAATACAATATACATCCCTTCTTCTCTTCTCTTTAAGTTTTCATTGTTTCTTCGATGATCAATTATATTTTATACATAAAAGTTTCACTTTTAAAAATATTACATTTTGACTTTATTATTTCATAAAAAAGAAACGGTATATTTTTCTGGTTTTTTTTCCTACAAGAATAACTTACGGACATATTTTTAAATGTTATTATATGTAAATAAAAGTATTCCGAAAATTACTTATATTATACAATATAAAATCATATATTTCTTTAGGAAATTTATTTCAACCAAAATTTGTATAGGTACATTAAAATAATACATCACGAACCACGAAAAAATAAAATTTTATAAAAAAAAAAAAGGAAACAATTTTTAATCTTTCAATGATATTATTTTTACATTAATTATAACAATTTTTATGAAAATAATATATTAATTATATTTATAATATATTAACGTGCATTTAATTTGTTTAAATAGAAATGTTTATAAATTAATTTAAATTTTTTATATAACGAAAGAAATTAATTAGTTGTACTTATTAATATTATTCTTATTTTAGTACCTATACCTATTGCTATACAATATACAAATTAAGTCGTGTATTTTGAATAAATTATTTTAAATACTTTTTAACTATTTTTATGTATAACTTTCTATATCGTATAAGTTCGCATAAACATAATTGTTATAATAATTCCTAAATCCTAATAAAATGATAATACAAAAATATTGAAAAATTAATAATATATTTTATCTTATAATATTATATTTATCATACATTATTATAATAAACATTATACCTATACCTACTCGTAATTTATTTATTTCATTTTTCATCGTAATATTAGCAAGTTTGCTATGAAATTGGCATTAAAACATATTTATTTTTTTTTTTTTATAAAAAAAAACATTGATTCAATGATATATTTAAGATATAACTCAAACGTACATTTCAATATTTTTATTAAATATTTAAATTTTGAATATTACCTATAAAAAAATACATCATATTTGTACAATATATTATATTATACTCGTGGTTTTTTATGTAATTCTATTGGAAAACCGCATATAGGCATACAAATCGAAAATAATAAATTTCATTTTTTCTGCAGTTCTATCCTCTGCAGTTTTATAATCGTTATTGAAATAGCTCGATAAATTGATAGTTTTTTGTCATCATTAGTTTTTAAATCGTACGAATTTAAATACCGAAAATATATCATTAATTCTCCATGTTATCGTCGTTTTTTTATTTCTCTCTTCAGTCTTGATACCAAGCGTGTAATTACCAAGAATTAAAAAACACGTCATGCAACGTTTCGTTTTTATCATCGGATACCGGATGTTTTTTTTCTAATACAGTTATACAGCATCGTCATTTTGTATTTGTATCAATGTAATTAGTGACCCAACTAAAAACACAATTTACACAGTTGGTCATTTTTATAATATTTATTATATTTTTCATATTATTATAAATAACAATGTAAATGTAAACAAAAACAGAAACATAGAAATCACGTGATCCGCACGACGGAAACTCCATCTTTATAATTATTGCGTGTTAATGCGTATAAAGTATAATATAATATATATATACATATTTATAAATTATAATAATCTAAGCTCAAATGGCGATCTCCAAAAGTGATCAGTGGAAAACAAATAAATAATAATCATTATAAATAATTATGACGTTATTGAATCATGTCCGGATCTTACTCGTGTCGTGTGATAAGATATGTGAAAGATGGTTGAATTTAAACTCTCTGAAAATTTTACTGAAGTATACTTACCTACATATTACTTATTAACATCATATCAAAAATCCCAAATCTCAATTTTTTTTATAACTGTTTAAAGTTGATATTTTTAGTTTAAACGAAAATCTTAAAATCCATCATATTCTTCTTATTATTTCTCAATACTTTTACACAATAACAACTAATAGAAACACCAAAAAATTTAGAAAATTGTTTAAATTTTATTGATGCATACTGTTATATATCTTAACGTATTTCCAAAATATTAGGAAAATCTCAAGGCTCAATTTTTTTTATAGGTGTTTAAAGTTGAAATTTCAGTAAAATCAATATTTTAAGTATTTATTATATGAATTTTTATTCTTATTATATTCCAATATTTTATAATAATGATAAATAAAAATAAAAAAAATTATGAAAATTTTATTGAAGCTTAAATACATTTTATTTAACTCAGTTCCAATTAATTGTGAATTATTACATTTATAATTTTTTTTATTTTGCATTTTTCAATAAATTTAACTTGTTTTGCCATATTTTAATGTTTTATAAACATTTTTTAAAATTCCAGTAAATTTTTTTTTTACTTAAACTTAATAATTCTGAAAACTGATGATAAAAACTTCTATAATTATGAATTTACTTTATAATTATAATTATTTTCAGGTATAATAATCATCTAAAAAATAAATGAAAATACGATAAATCAATTAAAATTTATTATTAATATCCTACGACATCATGAGCATAAAATCTATAGTTTACAGTGTTTACACCTATAAAAAAATACTTTATGATTTTATTCATTTCAAATTTTATTGTTTCATTCAGAAGATATGACACGTACAGTCGTGCAATGACTAACTTTATAATATGATCATAATATTTATAAAATATTATATAGGTAATTTTGATTGGTTCAATAGTTGAGTCAAATGAGTAGGTAATTAATTAGTTTTATTTCAATATTAATAATAGTTGTCTGTTAAATTATTTCTTTATTATAATATAATATGTAAAATGACTAACGAGTGATTGCAAAAAAATAACAATATATTAATACGAATATACGATATACGAGAAATAGCCAAATAAATTTTACTTTTAGAACGGACTGGCAGGGGCGCCATTTCAGTTCTTTTTTAAGGTGTGCAAACAATTAAAGAGGCTAATTTTTTCCCACCTCCAGGTCAATTGTTAAAAAAACATTTCTCGTGTTTTCAGTTTTTCATTACAGATTTTTTAGTATCAAAAACGACAAAAACATACTTAATAAAAACATATTTTCATAGATAACACATAAATTAATTAACTAAATATAAAATATTGAAATAGGATATCAAACAAAAGGGAAAGATATTTTTAGATAGAATAGATGCATATTATTATGTCTTTGGTCTATTAGTATCCAATTACCCTTTACACATATTTGTGTGTGTCAGTGGATAAAGTGATACCGATATCAATTTATTAATATCAAATTAAAGAACATACAAATATTATTATTATTACATTTATTATTACTAATATTACAATATTATAATAATATTTATGATTACCAGTGAATAGCTGCAGTGCATGCTCAATAATTAAAGATAATAGCAAATTGAAGACATGCATTACAACAACACCCCCACTTATTGAAATTTTTTTTGCATAAATATTTAGTTTACCTACGGAGTTTGTATGAATTTGTATGCCTATATTTTCGAAATTTGTAAGCCATTATTTTTTATCCAAAATCCATTAATCTTGGGCGGTGCTGGGGTAACGTTCACGTTTAAATTTCGAAAATAGACATAAAAATTCATAAAAATTCCGTACTAAATATTTATACAAAAAAATTTCAAAATTTCAATGTGGGAGTGCTGGGGTAATGCACGTAAACTGAAGGCCATAGTACTAATGATGCCTAGGCCAATTGTAGACAATAAAATTACAGGATGCGCTTTTACGAATAGAAATAATTCGTCAATACCGTATTTGTTACTGACCTGCAATAATATGGAAAACACCATTTTTACCATTTTACTCGAAATTCTATTAATTACCAAAAGAATAATTCTTCAAAAATAAAACTATAATTTTTTTTTTACAATTATCTAATAAAAAAAAAAAAATCAAGGGAAGGAATACAGGTGTAAAGAGAATAGTGATGAATTTTGATTGATATTTGAATGCAATAATAATTCATTACATTCGTGAAATTCATCAGAAATATCTGAGCCCATTAAATTTTTTACATTAATCAGTCTCTAAGTTCAATATAAATAATTTATCATAAAACCACTAAATGAGTCACCTAAATACCCAAATCTGACAGACGACAGTACTTCAGTACTTCGCTCAGAATCGTTTTTCGAATGTAATGATTTATCAAAATTTATCACTATCCTGCTCTTTACATCATCTGTATCACTGTATCCTTCCACACCAGTAACCCTTCCGTTATGTTTTTATACATTCAACAGTTATAAAAAAAAAAAAAAAAATGTAATAATTCACAATTAATTGGAACTGAGTTAAATAAAACTCCAATAGATTTTTCAAAATTGTTAAAAAATTGTTATTTTATCTAACATTATTGTAAAATATTGAAATATAAAGAGAAAAATCCATATAAATACTTTAAATATTGATTTTACTGAAATTTAAATTTTAAACACCTATAAAAAAAAATGTTGACTTGACATTTTTCTAATATTTTGAGAATGTGTTAAGATATATATCAGTATACTTAAATAGAATTTTTCCAAATTTTTGGGTTTTTTTTATTAATTTTTACTGAAAAGTATTGAGAAATAATAAGAAGATTTATATTCGTATTTACTATATGGATTCTAAGAATTTCATTTATACTAAAAATATCAACTTTAAACAGCTATAAAAAAAAATTGAGACTTGGAATTTTTTTTAAATTTTAGTCTTATGTTAAGTATGAGTATAATGAGTATATTTTAGTAAAATTTTCAGATCTTAACTCAAAACTGACAATTTTATTAAACATTATATACATAAAAACGAGAATTTTACGAAATATTCAAAGTCTTATATTGTGTAGAAAAATTAACATAACGGTTTCAAAATTTTATGACATATATATAGTACAATCCAATAAAATTTTGAAGTATCTAACTTTAAAATTGCCATAGTTATCGTGAAATATTGAAATCCATTCGTCGAAATTTCAGTTTTCATGAAAAATGCCGTTTTTTCTGTTGCATAGGGTCAATTTTGAGAAATTCGAAAAATGACCTAAATAAATTACTAACTACATCTAATTTCCCAATCGAAAACATAATATGTTATTCGTGAAAATCGGAACTTTATTTCGGGTAGTAAAAAATAAAAATGCCTTCAGACATAAAATAAAAAAAAAAAAGAAAAGAAAAGACACTATTATTATTGTAAAACCAATACATTCTTCGCTTTGCTCAGAATCTAATAGTAAACAAACTCAACAACCGCTTAAATCATTCTAAATCTATTTATATATATATATATATAAAGAACTCCCACTTAAATTTGCTGCCCCCCCCCCAAAAAAAGTGCTGCCGGGGCAATTGCCCTCCTTGGCCCCCCCTAAATACGCCACTGACGATATATATTATATTTTTGTCTACATAACGAATTTAGAACATTGATTTCTAGTTTGTTCAAATATAATTGAATAATGTTTTACACTATTTTTTTTAAACAATTATTTTTTAAAATTATTCAGGGCCGTAGCAACCTATTATTGCGCTCGGGGCAAAACTTCAAAATGCGCCCTTTTTAACTTTAAATTTGATACAATACTAAACAAAAATTGTATAAACATATAATCGCTATAGATATTTATAATTTTATTAAAATTAATATTTAATTAATTTAGAAATAAATGTAAAAAAAAAAAGAATTGAATATATAATAATATTAAAGACATAAATACATTTAAATTGTAATTTTTCGTGCTTTTTGTCCAGCGAAAACTTCAAAAAGTCCATTAGTATCTATCGCATTTACTAACTTATGTTCAATTGATAAAATAGCCAAATCGGATATTCGATCTTGGTTCATTGTCGATCTCAAATAGTTTTTAATAAGCTTTAACTTGCTAAATGATATTTCGACGTCCGCGTATTATTGTAAGTTATAATAATATCGCCTTATTTAATATATAAAATATATGTGTTTGTAAGTTTGTATGAAATTTTGAAAGTAGTAATAAAAAACGAACGTTTTTTTATAAGTAACATTATAATCCTTTTTATACCCGAATCTCGGAAGGTAACATACAACCAACATACAAAAATATCATTTTAATCCAAAAATATATTAATTAATATTATATGCCTAAATGAAAATAGATGTTGGTATTCGTTTTATAACAATCATTATTTGACCCGCAGCTGGTTTATTTTAATATTGGTATATAAAATTAAACAGAAATACTCGACAATAAAATTAAATGTCATACAATAATGGGAATAATAACACGTGTCAATAATATACAAATAGGTATTTAATTTTATAGGTGAAATAAATAAAATTATATTAATAATAATATTATATTGTATAATAATTACAAAATTTTTTTAAGAATGCATTTTTATTACTTATAATGTAAAATCAAATTCTTTTTAATTTATAATAATAACCCGGGCCATCGGGAAATAATAGTCATTTCTTCATATAAATATAATTCATTATAGATACTCTATTGAATATTTTAATCATCAGATTTAATATAGGTAAACGAGTAATATATATATTAATTTCAATTGTTTTCAGTTTATTTTGCGCCCGGGGCACAGGCACCTTTCGCCCCCCCTTGCTACGGCCCAGAAATTATTACATCATGTAACAATTAGATATAAATATATTATAATATAATCAAAATGAACATTTTCTCAATTTCAAATCTGCCGACTTACGATTTGGCTAAATAATAGACTACGGCAAATTTATGAATTTAGACCCCCTCCCCCACAAATGACGCCATTGGTTCTGCAATATGTGAATGCGCTTCTCAACGAAAAAATTGGTTGAGGACAAGCATGTTATAGTTATGGTTCATTAATTTACCCATTTTAAATACCTAGTAAGAGGATTTTATAATTAGCAAATTATGTTTAAAATATATAGGTAATATATTAATAGACTAATATAAATTTATAATTTTAGCACCCCTAAAATGTAGGTCTAGTTGCGCCTAGTATGTGTGGGTAGGATATTTTGATTTATATTTTGATTAAAATTTAAATGATAGATCAGTGGTGGGCAAACATTTTTAATTGGGGGCACAAAGTTTAAGAAATTCTAGAGGAGGGCCAGAATTATAGAAAAAATGAATTTTTTTTAAGCTTTATCGAATCATATAATATTATAAAAACATTACAGTATTACACACAAATGTTGCAAATTGCCTTTTACCTTAAAAAAATAATAATTAATAATTAATTTAACTTTTATTCGAAGGCGCAACCATGGTAGGCGTGTGAGACATATGGAATTGTTTTTGATTTTCCATAATATTTTCGAAAGCAAGTTCCAGCTGTGACGAAGCAAATTTGAACAGTGCGAAAAGGTGTTCATCAGTTAATCGGATTCCGAGCGAAGTTCAATCAGATCATATAAGTATTGATTAAAATTAAAATTTGCATAGATTTATTGAAATGCATATACTCATTTAAATTTAGATATCATTTATTTAGATTTAGATTTTATCACGTATGTAATGTGAATATGTGAAACGTGATACTCGATAAAATGTTCAATTCTAAATGTGAAAGACACATCGTTTGTAAAACCAATTTATTCTTCGCTTCTTTCAGAATCTAATATATTACATTATAAATATAATATTATTACAATAATCATAAAATACTTAAATATATCGTTTAAATTTAAATCGTCGCACAATGAACACGATCCGACTTGATCGCGTAGTTTACCGCGTAGGTGCACAAACGCACGAGCTGAGCATGCGTCAACCCGTTCAAACCTGACAAATTTTTGAGTTTTGACGCACGCGGCAAAACCAACGCATTAAACATGCAACTCAAAAATTGCTCAGATGTGTACGCGCCTTTACGGGACATTGGTGTCTATTGATTTATTTTAATAATTTTTACCGATACCTTAAATTAAATAATAAAGAAATAATAATTATTATCCTTCCTTAAAAAATATTATTTTTTTTTTTTTATTCGTTTATTATATAAATTTATAATCGACCTAACCGGGTTAGTGTATAATATTTCGTAAGTATAGGTATTATTAATTATTATTATATTATTAAGTAGTTCTCATAATACGATAGTTATAATATTTTATTATATTGTGTAAACTGTAAACATCAATTACGCGTGTTTAAAAAATATGCATACACCAAACACGTGTATAGAGAATTAGAGATGGCTTATGGTTAGTAGAGAATTTAACAACAAAATGATATAACTAGAAAAATAAATAAATAATAACCAGCCTGGTTAATTATTGGTCGCATTTGTATTTATTTTATTAGTATAAAAAGATGCATAAAAAAAAAATAAAAAAAAAGATAAAGATTTTGAATAATATTACTGAAAATCAATTATAATAGGTAATTGCGACGGTATGCGCGCTATAATAAAATAATTATTAATTAATAATAAATAATAATCTGAACTAAACACACAAAGGAAGCTATAATGCTACGTTTCACGTTCGTGTAACGGCGATAAAAGATCAGAGTTCATTGTACAGATTAGATAAAAACGTTAAATATTTTTACATCCAGGTTCAAAAGACGATCCGTCGCGTTGTGGTGCGGTATAAAAGACGTAGCCAACGGAAAACGCCAGCGTAAAGATGTGTTCAACTGCGACCAGAAAATATTTGCACAGAGTTTCGTCGCCAAACGGTAACAACAACAACATGTTCGTCGGAAATAACAACGGTTTCGTGCACGGCTATTCCGCGTCGCCGTCTACCAAACAGCCTTACGTTTCTATGCAAACGGTCGTGCTGACTTTTTCCATACTGTTGTGCATATTCAGCTGTCTGCTGACCGTCACGCTGTCCTACAAATGGCACATGGACACCAATCGTCAAATCGATCGACTCGTCACCACGGTCGAAGACATCATACACGACTTGAACACGTTTACGGACATAGTCCGCGAGGAGCTCGTGGCCAAACGCGTAAACGTTTACAAGAATCAAAAAAACAAAATCGACGACAATTACGACGAGGACCTTTTGGAAGAGGACTACAGCGAGGATAAATTCATGGGCAAAGATCTGTACGATAACAATTATCCGTCGAAAATTAGCCCCAATGCCGCAGCCGCAGCCGTAGCCGAAGTCGAAGTCGAAGTCGCAGACGGGGATGGGACGACGACAACGCAGCAAACGCCCAATTACCGTAAAAGACGCAGCGCCGAGATTGACGTGTTGAACGTCGTTAAAAACGAATTAAAAAAGTAATTATTTTCGTACCAATATGAGATAAATTAATTTTAAAATGTTATTCGACCTTCGTTCAGACTGCAGTAAACCAATATAATATTACAATCAAATGTTCAGTACTTACTTATATTTTATAATATTTACTAAAAGTTATTTAATTTTTTTTTTAGCTTATTATATTAAAGTAAATTAGACATTTACATTCATTTGATAGTGTATTATTTTATATTATATATGTAATATGTATATATTAATATATATTACAATGTAATTAATATTCACATAAATTTGATTGTAAACATAATTTTAAATATGAAATATTACTCCGTTGATTAATGTATTCTTTGTTTTTAGTTTAAACAATGATAAATCAAGCGTAGATTTAAACAATGATGAAAGTAATAATGAAAATTTGGTAAAACCATACAATCGACGCAAAGCAAAAGTGTTGGGCAACACGAAAAAAAATCCTGTAACTGAACAGGATTATTCATATGAAAATGGAAAGGAAATCATTACAGTTTCAGCTGCACATTTTCCCAGCGATTCATCAAAATATAATTCAAGAACACATACATATTATATTGGTAGTAATATGAATTGATAATTTATTTATTATTTGTAAATGTAAATTAGTAAAATTATTTAAATCTTTTAGGAAATCGCCTTAGACATCCAGACGGAGATTTTAGAGACTGGACTCAGCATCTTTGGGATATGAATTTAAAAAATACAAATTATTTCATATTTAAAAATGGCAAAGTTGAATTTTTAATGCGTGGACTTTATTTTGTTTATGCTCAAGTAAGATTATAGTAATTTTGTTCAATTTGTATAATATAATTAATCAATGTGTTTTTTTAGCAACTTTATATAAAAACACAATTATCAATAAATTAACTATAACATACCCATAATTTAAAAACACAATAGATAATAGTTATCATTAAAAAAAAATTATTATGAAAGGTTAGGTGCCTATATAATATTATGTATTTTAATAATAATTTATTATTTTAAAATTAAATATAATACTAACAAAGACAAAAAATTTATTAAAATAGTAACTAAGTTATGTATAAAGTAATGAAAATTATATAAATTAAATATTTAAAATTTGTTTATAATAGATACATTACTCTGATCAACATGACCACAATGGATATTATGTTATGAAAAATGATGAACAGATGATTGGATGTATTACAACGCGACATCAAGCTAATCAATCAGATTCATGTTACACAGGTGGTCTAATACATTTTAATACAAAAGATGTATTATCCATAAAGGGTTTGGATAACCATAGATTTATACTTTTAGATCCTACTAAGAGTTTTTTTGGACTTTTTAAAGTGTCACAAGATAACGAAAAATAGACAAAACTAATTCTTTGTGTATCAATTATATATTTTAATTATAATGAATAACATAAAATATTATATATTGTAAATTTAAAATGTAATATAAAAATGTGGATCAGTCATAAAATTGGACGGAATGTTTTATAAAAATCACATTAAATTATTTCTTAATAACAATATACAATTTAAGAAAATTCTACTTTTATACTTAAATTAATTTGAACATAACTAAAATATATTAACTAGTTATAAATATAAAATTCTTAATAAATTGTATATTTTAACAAAACATATTTAATTACTAGTACTATTGTTATAAAAAATACATGTTAATAAATTGTTTTTCATAAACTACTTAATATCTATTTATTTTGTGAAATATAAATAAATTTTGAATATAATACTGTAAATGTTAAGAAAATTGTATACAAAATTAAATTATATTTGATAAAATCAATGTAAAATATTAATTGATTAAAACTCATGGATTATATTAATATTATTGTTGCTATTTGCGGAATTATCCATGTTTTGGTTTTGCTTCCGATACGTCAGAACCAAAATCAAAACATGGATAATTCGGCAAACAATAACAATAATGAAAAATATGTAAATAATTAACACATAATTAAGGATAGCCTAATCTATGATTATTTATAATAAACAATAATATGTCAACAAATTGAAAATAAATACTTTTTATAATGATATACTGTTTTGGTAATTTTTATGAAAACTACTCGTATATTCACTACTTGTCTAGTATGATACTTTTACAATATATTCTTATAAATAATTATATAAATAATTATCTAATT
Organism: Tetraneura akinire; assembly: GCA_021307375.1. NCBI lineage: Eukaryota > Metazoa > Arthropoda > Insecta > Hemiptera > Aphididae > Tetraneura > Tetraneura akinire. Next base: position 36,037,260 of record JAIUCT010000001.1, on the reverse strand, counting down.
TCATATCATCTGTACTTATCACAATATATAATATTGAACAAAGTTCAAAAGTTTTATTTATTTATTTTGACAGATGAAGATCATAGTATAGTATAATTGGAAAAAAATTGTAAATAAGAAACTTCTTAATAATTTATGGCATGGCAGTATATGGATAAATAAATGTATTTTATTTATTTAAATAAAAATCATAAAATTAATACACTTTTACATATAAATATTGGAATGAAATCATTAAGTGTTATAAATATTTTAGAAAGGCAATTAAATAAAAATTAAAATGGAAATCCTAATAATCCTATAACTATGGTACATACTATGTCAAATTTGAGCTTTATGGATAAATTTATAGAAAATATACTTTTTTTATTTGAAAAATATTGTAATGTAGTTATTATCTGATATGTATCATATAAAACAAACACTAGTTTCCCTAATGTAACATTGCCATGTCAGTTTTAAATAAGATTATTTTGGTATAATATTTTTTTTGAAAAACAAATCATACATTCATTGCTTTTTCTCAGAATCTGAAAAACCATCTAAATAATGGTATAAAAGATATTCCTATTAAAAGTCCAAATAACTTCACTTGATTTGAACCATTACAATCATCAGAATCACAAGTATAAACACATGTTCTATATTCTAAAGTATCACCTGGTTGTTGAACATAGTCACAGTAATTTCCCAAATCATGAGATGAACAATAACGTTTCACTCCAAGTCCTCCTAAAAAATACGAATACAAAATTATATTTGTATAGGTATAATATAATTTTTTTTGAAATATAAAAAAAAAACATACCTTCATAGCGGCCTACCAGTTTTACACAATAAGCAGCATTATAAACATCCGTACATGGTTGTGGAGACATAACATACGAATCCATTGACTCTCCACACAAGAATTGATTGAAGATGTCAGTACTGTTGCATTGATAGCACGATATACTTACAGCTAAACATAATATAAATTAAAAATTGTTTATTATGTACATCTGAAACACGAGCCACACCTAAAAATCTATACGTCTCAAAACAGTAAATTTACCTGGTTTAATGGTTGAAATCATAACCGATAGCACTAATAAATACAGTTTGTAATTATTGTTAAACATCATTAAAATAAATGTAAAATACTACAATTTTGAGATTTCGTTATTTCAGAATAAGTCTCAAATATTTTTTTACTACTTGAATTTTTATTGTCGTAGTAAAAACGACAAATTAATAAATAATATCAATGAAGAATAGAATATAGAAAACTTATAAGTTATAACTATAAAAAATGTAAATATATTTTATAATATATTATACTATAATATGTATTATGTATTTATGAACATAATAACATGAAGTACTTTAAATTTGTTTACATTATAATTCCATTATACACAAATATAATATCTATATTATGATTATTCAGTGTTTATTTGTTCAAGGTAAGATTGGTATCAATATCAACATCATTCTACCAGTCAACCTGTCTACCTTAATATCTTAAACCTGTTTCCGTGTACTCCCATTGGTTCTGTGGTAATTTATTGTAAATAGCATTGATTATAGAATAGTCTATTCCCTATTCCACGATGTAGAAGATGCCCTATTCTATAATCAATGTAAATAATAAATACTAAGGTGTGTTGATTCACCTTGGGTAAATACGAAAAATAGATTACTGATAAAATCATGGAGGAAACGATAAATTAAAAGAAAAAATCCTCAATATGTTTTTTGTAATGTTATCAAATCAAATCAGCTGTTTAATAAATAAAAACAAGCATAAATAACATTATAATAATATAAACCTGTGTATTTATTTATATATTTTTTAATAATATATTGATATGGAAATACAAATTTTTTGAAATAAATTTCTGTAACTGAGTGATTTACAGATATTGGAATTGTTGGAACAAGGATCGCTAAAGATATTATGTAAGATTCTGCACAAAGTCACGTTAATGATTGTCCCGAATGTAATACACGTTCTGTTACAATTTGACTCTCACAGTTTTCAATCGCAGCTGTTGTAAGTTTTAATAAAATAGGTCAACTTCAATGTTTACATTATCTTCAAATCTTTTTAAAACAAATTAATAGAAAATTTTAAGATGAACGTTACCTCAGACATTGTGCCTGAAGTGCAACCGGGTGTGTTCACTCATGGATTATACACGATATTGAGCAATTTTGAGTCTGCAAATCTTGCTCGAGTGAAGTATGTTTGTAAACAAACTCCTGGAATCGGTGCGATGATTATAAACATTTTTGTATTATTAGTGTTCTATATGTTAAGGCTTTGTATACTATTATAGATGATGATTTGGAATTTCATTTATGGACAAAACCAGATTGTAGTGGTACTGAATTTGAATGCAATTATAGATCGTGGTTCTATTTTGCCTTAAAAGGTAAAAATACTTTTAAATGTAATCATATATAAGCTAATTTTTTAATTGAACCATTATATTATGTTAAAGGAGGTATTCCGGGTACTGCTATAAGATTAAATTTGGTAAATTTAAATAAACAAAGTAAAATGTATAGTCAAGGCATGACTCCTGTCTATAAAATTGATTTAGGAAAATCTGAAAAAATAAATTTAAAATTTTGTAAATCTTCCTGGTCGAGAATAAAAGAAATACCAACCTATCAGGTATAATTAATATACGCATGCATTTATGTATGCATGCGTTCTACGATAAGAACCAAATTAATAAGATTATTATTTTTTTTAAGCTAAACGAAAACAATGAATTTGTATTAAGTTTTAGTCATCGTTCTTTGGAAAATGTAGAAGCTACAACATATTATGCTTTTACTTACCCGTACACTTACACCGACCTATGTAACAGTTTAAATTTTTATGAAAAACAATATCCATTACCATTAAATTTAAAAGGTATTTTATTCTGTTAACATAATATATATTTATGTATAGTAATAAACTTTAAAAATATGATTTAGAAATAAATGAAAAGGATATATATTTTCATCGCGAAACCATAGTAAAATCCTTAGAAGGTAGATCTGTTGATTTATTAACTATTACCTCCTTTAAAGGGGTTTCAGAAGAAAAAGAATGTCGTTTATTTGGATTATTTCCAGATGAAAATAAACCTAGACCATATATTTTCAAAAATAAAAAGGTACAGATTATATTAGTATGTTTATAATAAAGAAACTGAATTAATGTAGTAATAAGATTTACAATAAATATCTTGTTGCTGTAACTGCATAAATTATTCGAGTTAATATAAAATGTTTAGGTTATAATTATGAGTGCTAGAGTACATCCAGGTGAAACTCCTTCTAGTTTTGTTATGAATGGTTTAATAAAATACCTGCTTAGTAAAAATGAACAAGCCAATGTTCTTCGTCAAAATTATGTATTCAAATTAATACCTATGCTGAATCCAGATGGAGTAGCTAAAGGATTTTATCGGACAGATACTAGAGGTTCTAATCTGAATAGATTTTATCTTAAGCCATCATTGAAATTACAACCTACCATTTATGCTGCCAGGTTTTACCTTTAATATATAAAAATATTTAGGTTCAATTAGATTTATAATAAATATTTTATAGATCATTAATATTGTATCATCACTTCGGATATGAATTACGAGATGAATTAATCAAAGAAAGTTTTAATGTATCAGACATTAATTTAACAACTTCTACTACTTTTTGTAATTCATCTGATAATGATGATGAATTAAATACTAGAATAAAAGATATGCTCGCAACAGATAGCATTGTATATGATGAAAAAACTAAAATTAAACAAACAATTGTAAATGATCCAGATTCATTAAATATTTTATTAAAGAAAAGTCAATCATGTACAGCTGATTTCTTTTCCAATAAAAGTAGTGATTCTGGATTATATTTATACGTTGATTTTCATGGCCATGCATCCAAAAAAGGTTAGCAATTTTTAAAATTGCTTAAAAAAATTTGAAACAGATAATATTGATTTTTATTTTTTATACTAGGAATATTTATGTATGGAAATCATTTCGACAACATAGTTGATAACATTGAATGTATGGTTTATCCTAAACTAATGTCTATAAACAATCAAAATTTCCATTACACTTCTTGTAATTTCAGTGAACGTAATATGTATTCTAAGTAAGATATCAAATTATTATTGATGATAAAGAAAAGACTAATAGTTAATTATTAAATTATATTATTGAAGAATAGTAATTAAAATTATGGCATGTTATGTAAGATTGAAACTTAATAGAATATAATTTTATGTTTATTATTAATAAAAATAATTAAGTTATGTATTCTTACAAAAAAATATGTATATTTATAATATAATGATAACATTAGGTAAATAAATATATTAAATAATTTTAATGTATAATAACATATCCATTAATTAAAATTAAACTATAAAAATATAATATAAATAATATATAACCTATACAATAGTCTATGAAATATTCAATTTATTTTTAATTAAATTATATATTATAATTTTGTATTGATATTTAGTTTTAAATTTTTAGGGATAAAAAATTTGGTCTCAGTAAAGAAGGAAGTGGTCGAGTTGCTGTACTTAAATATACAGGACTTATACGTAGTTATACTTTAGAGTGCAACTACAATACTAGCAGATTTGTTAACTTTATTCCACCTACAGTACATTTTGTTTCTGAGAGACGAACTATTCAAAATCATGTTCCACCAAAATTTAATCCTACCATTTTTGAACAGGTTACAAATTTTAATATAAAAACATTTAACAGATAGATTTATTTGATATTTTTTCAAATAATATATATTATATTTATTCAATATTGTTTAGGTTGGGAAATCATTGGCAATATCAGTTTTGGATTTGTCAAATTTAAATCCAAACAGTCGATTAGATAATAGTGATTTTAAATCATTAACTGGGTTACGAGAACTATTACATTCTAATATTATTAATGATTGTAACCGAAATAGACGTTTAGGATCAAAATCTATTAATAATATAACTGTTGAACCTCCAATTACATCGAAACAAGTAAGTGTTTAATTTGTAATAATATGTAAAAAGTTATTTTCTTTCATATATATGCTCTTAGAAAAGCATCCATTCCAAGCTTTTTTTTTTAGTTTTTAAACTTGAAAAAGAGAACTTAATGATTCATTTAGGTTGAAACAATGTTCTCAACTATTTTCAACATTTGTGTATAATTAATGGGAATTATATTTTAAGTAAGAAAATACACAATTCTATATATATTATATATTATTGTAAATTTGTGATTTTTCGGTGAATTATTAAAAGTTGAAACGTGCATAAAAATATTTTGCTTTGCTTTATAGTGGGTAGTAATAGTATAATGTGTATTATTGTATTTATAGATTATGAATTCTTTAATTTTGTTTTTTAAATTTGTTTGCTGATGATAATTAGTAGATTAAAATATGTTAGATTGTGTAATGATTATACTATTTATTTAAATAAGTAGTATTTAATTCTTAAATTTATTTCAGATAAAGAAATCATCAATAGCATATGACTTGATGAAACCGACTACGTCAAAATTGTTACAACCAGTTACAACAGTTGCAGTAACATCAAAGAACAAATCTGTTCCACTTCGTAAAACCATTAAAAAACCTGTAACTAATGGAATATTAAAAAAGAATCCTAAAAAACGGAAAATGACTATAAGCAAACAGAAAGCAATTGTAAATACTGCAGATAATGCATTAAAGTTGTGGCGATTAGAAAAAAAACTTGATTTGAAACCATTGCGTATATTAGGATCTGAACAATGGAAAAAGAAGAAATAACTCTTTAAATTTTTACTTATTCTATTAAATTAAAATTTAAATAACTCAAATAAAATACTATATTTATATTATTTCATATAAATTTTGAAATCATGTTAATTAGGGTTGTATATTCTATGTGGTTTTAGCAATGATAAATTTATTTTTATTTTAAATGTTTCTTTATCATATAAATCCTACTTTTCATTTTTAAAAATTCTAAAGACTGTATTAATTTATTAGACCTTGTTAATTTATTTATAGTTTTATATATTTATAAATAATATAATTGTTAGTTTAACTATATTACAATTGTATTGTTTGTTTGTTAAGTTATCAATTTCAAGAATTCAGTTTTATTATTTTGCAATTGAATAATATAAGATTTTAACTATTTTATTATGTTAAGAAAATTTTTTTATCTTGTCTATTTGTCATCTCGTTAATATAACTGATATAATCCTATGTTTGTGTATTGTTTAATATTATAGTGAGCATTGTAAACAGACAAGTAATTGTATACAACTGATAATAATTAATAGAATAGTTCTGTATTATTTGTAGTTTTTCTGAACGCTGTGAATTGTTAAATACTCTAAGTATCTTGTTTGACTTCATTTATAAAAGATATGGCTATATCATATAATAGTATAATACTAACCTGATATATTGATTAATATTTAATACATTTAATATGTTTATACTATTAATATAAACAAAAAACAATTAGTTATATTATATAAAATAATATTTTAACTGTATTTAAATAATGGGGGTCATTTGAGAATTTATATAGATTACATTTGTTATACATTAACCCTGTAATTAACAATAAAATATGAAATAGTTATAATAAAATTTTAAAGATCTATATAAATAAAATTATTCTGTATTTTGTCATAAGATATAGAATATAAAATAAAGCTTGTAAAATCACTTTTGAAATATGCTAATATTATTTTTACCATAGAATTACATCATAGTCATGATTATAATTGTATATATATAGAAACGGAGGGATGCAGGTGTAAATAAGATAGTGTTGAGTTTTGATTAACATTTGAATGCAATAATAAATCATTACATTCGAAAAAACGAATATGAGCGAAGTTCATATAATGTACCTACTGATTAAAATTTTTACATTTATTAGTCTCTACACTTTAATAATTTATTATAAAACCCCTAAATGAGTCAACTACACACCTAAATCTGACAGTACTTCGCTAAAAATCGTTTTTAGAATGTAATGATTTATCTTTCACTATCCTCTTTACACCTCTCTTGCTTTTTATACTTTAAAAGCTATAAAAAAAAAAAATCATTATTAGTATTAATTTATAATTAATTGGAACTAAATTAATAGAAATATTAATAGCATTAGTGTCCCAAATAATTGTAGCATAATATTATAAATAAGATCTAACGATGGAAGTACGAAGTACCTATATAAATATTTAAAAGCTGAGGGATCATTAAAGGAAGAACAATTATATATAATTAAACCAAACATGGAAAGTACTTTATTTTTATTGAAATAATATGAGAAGGGTATTAGAGCTCTCGGAATCAATTAGATATTAGAATAGGTACCAAGGTGGTAAGATCTTTAATTAAGTTATTACGATGGATAATAATATTGAAATTATAATTAAAAGAAATAATTGTATGTTTTTTGGAAAAAGTAATTGTTTGGCATTTGTTAATATTTAAAATAAGGCCATTAAGATTACACCAAAAATTAAAATTTATGAAAACTTTCTGGAGAAACTCCGCATCATAAAGTGTATTTATGGATTTAAAGATTATTGCATCATTAGCCTAAAGTAAAATATTAGAGAAATTAATTGAATAAATTATATCATTTATAAATATTATATTAAATAATAAGGGAGAAAGATGATATTATTGAGGAACATGAAAGATAACATCAATAGCTTCAGAAATATAATATTTAATGATTCTGGGCGAAGTATTGGTTTTACAGTGATGAGTGTCTTCTACCAGAAATAATGCTCTGATTTTCACGAATAGCATATGTTTTCTATTGGAAAGTGGATATAATAATAGTTGGTACTTTTACTTTATATATACGTGATTTTTCGAATTTTCAAAATTGAACCTAGGCGATAGAAAAAACGACGAAATACGAAAAACGGCATTTTTCACGAAAACTGAAATTTCAACGAATTCGATTTCTATAATATTTCACGATAACTCGGGCAATTTTGAAGTCAGAGACTAGAAAATTTTATAGGGTGTTTATTTATGTATACATGTATGTATATATATATGGTTCCTAATTTTCTATATGCAATATGCAGGCGTGAGGCGCGGATTCAGGGGGGAGCTATGGGTGCTCAAGCACCCCCTGTCGTTTGGCCACCAATAAAATTTATATTTATTAAAATAATTTTTTAATTTTTTTTTCATAATTATTATTGTAATGTTAATTAAAAGTAATATTTATTAAAAATGTTAATGTTGAAAAACTTTTTATACATAAATTAAAAAAAAATGAGAAAGTACCTATATCTTTACTAATAATTTTTTTTATCTTAGCGCCCCCCGTCAAAATTTTCTGGATCCGCGCCTGCCTATATGGCTATATATGTGATAAAATTTTGCGTTTTAAATATTTCATAAAAAATGTCAAAATCTTAATCAATTCCTAGTTCCTACATTATCTGACTGAACTTCGCTCAGAATCGTTTTTCGAATGCATTGCTTTATCATTGCATTTTGCATTAAACTTCAAATTTAAATTAAACACTATGATTTGCACACCTATATCCCTGCGGCAGGAGTATCAGCTCGTTTTTTTTTAAAATTATTATTGTAAAAGTATTGAGAAATAATAAAGTATTAATTGTAAGTATATTTGGATTCTAAGGTTTTCAAATAAACTAAAAACTAAAAATATAAACTTTAAATAGCTATAAAAAAATTGAGACTTGGTATTTCTCTAATATTTTGATATCATGTATGATGTATGTGAGTGTATAATACAGTAAAATTTTCAGACTTTAAAACCCTAAATTTCCAATTTATCATTATCAAACATTATACATAAAAACGAGAATGTTAGTAATTATTCAAAGTTCTATAATTTGTAGAAAAATTAACGTAACAATTCCAAAATTTAATCACATATATAATATAGTACCTATGTGACCATCCAAAAAAATTTTCAAGTCTCTAAAGTACAAAATTTCCTTATTTATCGTAAAATATTAAAATCAAATTTGTCAAAATTTAAGTTTTATGAAAAATGCCGTTTTTTTATCATTTTTTTTTTTTTTTTTTTTTTTTGTAGTTTTTTTCTATCGTATAGGGTCAATTTTGAGAAATTTTAAAAATTACCTAAATAAAGTACAAACTTATTATTTTATTAATATTTTTTTTTCTAATTTTAATTAATTTGGGAGTCGAAGTAGGGAATATCGAATATGGCATCAGGATGTAAAGTTGCTTGCGATAAAAAAGGATTGGATAATAATATAGATCTATAGAGTAATAATGTAATATTATTACAGTTAAGAAGATAGGATTGATTTGAAATAAGTTAAATAAGAATAAATTTTCGAGTAAGAAGTTTTCCTTAGAGGAAAAATGAACATTACATGAATTATTATTATTTACTATTTAGTATTTCATATATAAGTTTGGTAACGTTTTTTGTATGTTGGTTTGTATGCGTATGTTGTAAGTATCAAATATTAATATTAATACAATTGTGTCCCCGCATTATATACAATTATAAAAAATCTCATTTGTTTATTCTTTATTACCTACAAAATTTATTTATTTTTATTATTTATTATTTATTTATTCTTTATTATAATTAATAAAACATATATACATGTCATTTATATGACACATTTTTACTTTATATATTTATGAAATTTTTAATGACATGCGAAGAATGTTATAATTTATAAATATTTAAAATCCTCCCCCCCCCAACCAAAAAAGTTTCGTTTCGTCCCGTTGGAATGTAGAATGAGAAAAATTTGCCGTCCCTGTTTTAAAGGAACTCTAATGTTCCATAAACTTCAAATAAATCATATATCCCCATGGTACTAATACTAAAGTTAGTCGTTCTCGCTCATAAAACCTAAATAATTTGTAATTTTGTAATATTTACTATCCAAAATATGTTAAATAATATATTGTATAAATCCATTACGATAATTATGTATACCGTAAACGACGTCACTGTCATTGATCAATGTTTTTAACACTAACGCGCATGCGTCAAATACCTGAACCTGTTTTGTTTGTCGGCATTTCGATTTTGTGCTGGTTGCAGACTTGCAGCTTGCCGTCTGCGCCTCTGAGGTCTGAGGTACTGCGGTGTGCCACTGTGCCCGACTCAGTGCCGATTCCCGAGTGGTGAGTTACAGGTGATTGTTGTCTGATGACTCGGTGCAAAGTGCTACAGTCGCTCAGTGCTTGTATTTTTTACAGTCTTCAGTAGTGCTTAGTCGACGTTTAGCGGTCGCATTCTCAATGTTAATATCCTGTTATGTATTTTAATTTTATCCGGTCAAGACATTGTTTTAAAGAATATTATTTTTATTCTTAATATTGATAAATACGTGATTTCATTTTTTTTATTTCATAACGTATGATTTATTATAACTCCTCAAGACTATCATCAACATGTCAGAATTTTCGAATTCATAATATTTATATGTAAGTACTAATATAAGTACTATTATAAGTTATTAGTTTCCCAAAAGTAACCACTCGTTAAGATTATATTAAGAGTTCAAATAAAACATTTTGTATTTCGACGATGTCATATTATTATTCAATAGGTTTATAAAGAAATTGATATTTGTGGCTTGATCATAATTCATAAGTATATAAATTATTGTGTTAATTATTGTTTTGGGTACTCGTAATTAAATTTAATCTGATGTTCAGTTTATATGAAAACGCAGTCGAAGCTTTTAATTGTTTGTATACATAATTTTGATGCACCAGTGTATGGTTAATTAAATGAAAATACAATTTAGTATTTTTATTTTCATATTTTAATATTATTTATTTTACAAAACATTTAATAAATAAGTAGGTAGGTAGGTGGGTAAAATCACCATCGTGTAGAAAATAAAATATTGCACATTATTACCATAGAATTGGTAAAAGTAATGTTGGTTGTGAATTATTTATTTATTTTTTTTTATAATTAAAATTATGGATAATTTCCTAATCGGTACATAAACTTCAAACACATTTAAAATCAATTTGGTATGTAATTAATATTAAATACAATATTTAAGATATCTATTCAAATATTCATGCTTTTCAGGTATTTACAGTTTAAACTAGTCTTTAAAGTATACATTTTTAATTTAATAGATGCGGTAGTGTAGATGCATGTTTATTGTTATTAGGGATTAATATTATTTTTTTAATAACAATACTTTTATAATTTCATTGATAGAATACCTATTTAGTTAAATCAGACAATTATACTACCTACATTAAAAACATAGGGATAAGTACCTAATATAAAATTTATATTTATCATAATTCATAACTATTATACCCATTGTAGGTATGATAAAAATAGTTACTAAATTTATATTTTTATGATATGTATACTATTAAGCAATTCCATAATATATGGCTTTTGATTATTATAAATTTAAATTAAGCATGGATAATTAATGAACATATAAAAAACTAAACTATTGTGCTAGAAAATTTTAAAAATTAATATATAGTATATATATGTATAAAAAAATATATTAGATACATATTATATTGGCATAAAGATATAAGTACTAATTGTGAAATTTTTATTAGTGTATTTTGTATATTCCATTTTTTAATTTATATTTAATAATGATTAAAGAATAATTTGATAAATTATTTACTTATATATTTAAATTCAATATAAATTAGGGTTATTGTAAGTAGATAATATAATAAGTTTTAGGTTTTATTGAATAATTGTTATTTATATAATTACTTATAAATCATTAACATTAATTAAATCATTATCAATTAGAGCTTACAGTTTAAAATAATAAAGAAGTGTAATATTTTTCATCCATAATTTTGATTATTTTTTACATGGAGTAAAATGTAAAAATAAATATAAATGAGTCACAATATTATTATGTGTGTGTGTGTTTTTTTAAAGCTGGTATAATTTAACTAATAATTTCAAACTTAAATGTAAAAGAGCAATACATTATTCTGAGCATTATTCTTATAACAGTACATTTATAATTTATTATAATATTTGATGCAAACTTGCAATAAATAATAAATAAATAAATAAAATTGGGAATAAAATAATAATGTATAAATTATTAGAACATTTTATTATATTTATCCCATGTTTTACATAGATACCTATATGTATATTTAATTGAATTGTGATTAAATCAAAATAAAAATTGCTTAAAAACTATCCTAGTAAAATAGAATTAAGAATATACCTAAAATAAGAAATAAATTTATATTTTTTAAACAGTATAATTAGTTAATCATAAATTATGTTAATACAATAATAGGTACTTGTGTATGATTTTTATTTTTAAAACAACTAATGTAATTTTGTTAAATAAAATAAGACATTATTATTTTATAATATATTCATTACATAAACTTATAATTATGGTTAGTTCAATTATTTTGATCCTATTTTCTTTATTAATTAATGCATATTATTATATAAATTTTTAGGCAAATATTTTTTAGTATTGTTGTTATAGATCATAGTTTAAGTTAAAAAAACAGATTTTATGTTCATGTTAATGATGTGCCTAAAGGTATTTAGTATTTCTATGGCATATAATCAGTGATTTTTTTTTTTTAATTACAATACTATCGAAATAATGTTTATCCTTATATGTTGTGTGGGAACAACTATTGTGTTATATTATTAAAATATTGGGTCCATTGTTATGTGCCTAGCAGCCACAATAAGCATTAAAACATCCGACAGCTGTGGTTAATCATGATTCACAGACCTGTCTCCTATATCTCCCATCATATCTTTTCTCGTTCATCGTGTGATCTGTATACATTATTATACATACCTACATTTATTTATATAGAAAACGTTAAAGAAAAATATTGTCACATTTCATTGAATTTGAAGATTAATTTTGATGTTTTCTCTCGTTAAATTATTAAACGAAAATAAAATTCATTGATTAATTATTATTATAATTTTCGTAGTGCCTATAATTGTTATGGGCACATTATGAATAAAAACACGACTGTTATGATCTATGTTTTTTAAGTCCGATTGCATATTGATATAATAATATTATATTTGTATTTACTGCATATTTATGTAGTATTTGTTGAGTTAAATGTCAAAAAAAAAAAAAAAAAAATAAGAATAATAATTAATATATTATAAATTTATAAATTCTAATAAAGTATTTAGTAGATTATTTTATTATAAATGGACCTCCGAGTGTCGACGTATGGCACCAATTGGCAATTATTTAATCTAAACTGATTATATTTAATGATGATGTGACATTATAATATTGTGACTATTAACTCGTATGATAAAAATATAGCACTGATACATTAAATTTTTATCAAAGAATAAAATATAAATAAAATCACTAAAATAAAATATAATGTTTTTATTATAATAAATAATGATTATTATTTAAAATGTCACGCAGTTAATCGCGACATGATTTTTACTTATAAAATAAAATAATAAAGACTAAAATATATTTTCTCCATACTTGGTATTTTTTTTTAAATTTTATTTTATTGGAACGAGTCCGAATAAATATTGGAATTATTGTGTGCCGTACACGTGTATTTTATGTAGGTACGTCTAATGCACAATTATTATTTATTGTTATAAGTTTATAACTAAAAACGCATTCTAACATTCTGCATTATTACAAATTTATAATAATAATAATAATAATAATAATAATAATAATATGTATTATGTATTAAACGTATATTGTAGTTAAAACTCCATACGAACGCAATTGTACCTATTATAACACCGACACCGTTTTATGTGGGCGAACAGATTTATGTGCATGTATAGCTCAGACACATAATGCATGGTGAGCCGTGAGCCGACCATTTTATTGTTCTTTGTACCATCACGAACCGTATTGGTATTAAACAGGAAAGAATATAATACGAAAATAAATCCGTATTGAAATAATATTTGTGTAGTTAAAAGGACATGTTGGATGACAGGTAAGCGGCATAATAATATTATAAGGACAGCCAGACATTCTAGTAGCCCCCCATCATTGTTGGTCCAAAATTGTTTACACGTTACTAGGAACGAAGGAAGTACAAATATAATAATAATATTATACGCGGCCTACAAATCTGTATATTGTGTCGTCCCCATAATAATGCGATTCTTATTATTTTCATTTCAAAATACCTAAATAATAATAATAATAGGTACCTATATGAAAATACTAAATACAGAGACATTTCGACGATATTTTACTTTTGGCCCGCTGTATTCCTTTATATATTATTTGAAAAAATAAACATGGCGTATTTGGCGTACAATGACGTCGTGTCCAATAAAATATATAATTTTTTTTCTAGTTTTTTTTTCTACCCTTAAACGCGTATATTATTCGTAATACGTATAGGTATAATATTATAGTTAGGTATCCGTTATTATTATGTTTTTTTTATGGTTTGGCAGTTATTATACTCGTTAGTTGTTTCTCACAAAGTTATTATACTCGTTAGTTGTTTCTCACAAGGCCCTATGGGTTATTTATACGCCCACTACCTTACAATATAACACCGTATAATCTATTTTCGGTGCAAAATGTTACACTTGTTATATCGGCTAATCACTTTTTCCTCTTTCCTGTTAGCCCCACGTACGGCGCGACTACACAACAGAATATTTTCTTCGTATAACAATATGACGTTTCTTCTTTGTTTGAGTTCCAAAGAAACGAAACCTTTTCTTTTCAATTCGAGGCTGTAATATTATTATCATCAAAAGGTTTTGTCAGAAGAAAAATAAACCAACATAAACGATAACTGACAAGTTATTATATGTACCTACTTATATTTTGGATGTGCATTATAATTTTAAGAACCGTCCATATAATATTATTATAGACTATATATATATAATAATAATTCGTAGCGAGTTGGTACGTGATGTAGGTACAAAACATACCCTAGCCAGTAGAGGTACTTAGTATCTACTTTAACCGAAACGTTAACGAACACCTTAACGTGTGTAATAATCTATAAAACATCCAAAATAAATCACCTTCCGCCTGTAATTGTAACCCATCAGACTTGATTGATCGTTGTTACTTGTTCTTCGCTTAGGATCAGATTTCCACTGCTCCTTTTTACCGTATTCATGATCATGATGTATAATTTGCCGGCTGGAATTATTATGTATACGAGTAGAAAAAATACATATTATATACATGCATGTCTATAATATATACTCTACTATTATAATATAACCGGTTCGAAAATATTTGATACAGGTATCGAATTTGTATAACAAGCATCAAAAAATTCGCATTGACATTGTACGAGAAGTATAGAAAAACAATTTTTCGTAAACTGTTATCGAAAGAGACTGGTTTCCTTTTTAAGTAGATACATATACCGATTAAAAATGTCTTCTAAAAACAATTAAAGCGGAATTCTTTTGTGCTTTACTTGTTATTATTTCTACATTGTAACTACCTACCTACTTACTGAGATATAATTATTTACAGAGCTCTCTGATGTAGTAATTAGTATTGGTCAGAATACTCAATGATTATCGATTAATTTGTGTCGTACCTTGTACATAAAAATGTATTGCAATGATAATTCATCGGTATATAAATTATTTTCATTTTATTATTATTAAAAAAAAAAAAAAAAAATGTACCTAATGTATTTTACCAATTAAAAAAACATTTCAATGTTTTAAAAATGTATAGTATTTTATACGTTATTATTTATTATTATTATTATTTTTTTTAATTATACATTTATATTTATTACTTAGATACCTACTTATTTACCATAGATGGTTTACATGTCGAAATGATCATTATGTCCACCGAACTGAAGTAATAATGAATTTAATTATTATTACTTTTTTATTTAATTCAGTTATAATTTTGTCCCTTAAAATATTAGTAAAAAATGCTAAAGTAGATATTTTTGAAATATTAGTTTAAAGTTTTATTAAGTAGGTACGTATTACCACAAATCGTCATTGAAATGCAAAGAATTTATTTTGCATTTATTTATTTTTTATATCTGTATTGCTATTTTCGTTCTGTCTATAGAAAATACCTCTTTAAACAATGCAGGTTTTGAAGAAATAATAATACATAATATAATAAACAAACCTACTAGCAGCATCTACAACAGTAGTAGTAGTAGTAGTAGTAGCAACAGCAGGTCCGGGTTGGGGAAGATTCAGCATTCCAGGTCGGTTGTTGTATCTTGTGGATGGTTTTGTTCCACACCAGTTCAGATGCGTTCATCCAAAGACAAAACACACACGGTGCATTCTCTTATTGGATCTTCAGGACTAATGTGTAATACGTCTACATTATTCTTGTATACATGCACTGTTTTCCGTTTGTTCGTTTTATTGATTATAATATATACAATTCAAAATTGGTATTTAGTTTTCGAAATATTTTTAACCGAAAGGTATTATTGAGGTATGAGAGATTTATTGTAAAACGTTTTGCTGTATATTATACATTTTATTGTTTGAAAAATTATAACGTGCTTCAAAGAATTGTATAATAATATCCGTGGATAAAATATGAATATTGAATAATACAATATTATATACGTTTGTTAACGATTTGTCATACGCGTATTATGTGGCAAAAACATTAAACAAATCGTAAAATGATTTTTAGTTTACAATTTAAAAAAGTACATATGTACAACTATTATTTTTATTATTATCCTATATATATATATAATGGCTTGTAGGTATTATAGGTATGTGCATAGGTATTATATGTATAGTTTGATTTTAAATAATTTACACGGACGTAGGTGAAATGCGCAGGATTTAAAATGCAATTTATATTTTAATGATTTTCTTCTTTTTATACATATAATTGTGTGTGTGCGTGTGTATATAATAAATAAGTAAATATATATATATATATGTATATAATCGTATAATCCAGAGACAGCACAATATGCAAACCAACCAACACGTCCGTTTCATCTCTTGTGTCCTTGTTGCCACTCTGTGCACATTTTACTAACCAAACCAGACTCGACAGACGCATAAATATCTCCACAGAATATTATTATTATTATGACTTATCAGTTACTAAAACCGTGTTTATAATAGATGTTTACAAAGTTAAATGGATATTTTAATATTGCTATCGTGTGTATAATATACAACAAAATATAATACAATACACAAATAATAATATGTGAACGTGTTGACTTTGCATTAAATTTTTATCTTTTGTGAATCCGTTTAATAAGAATTGAATATTTTAAAATATCTACGTGGACGTTTTTTGTGGCCTTGTTGGGTGATTCGCAACGGGAAATCTGTATACAAAATACTGAAAATCGCGTATTTATTATAGAAGAATCATAGAAAATATACATAGGAAATTTTTAGGAATTCCGAAATCTAGTGTATAGATACAATTATATCTCTCGCGCATTATGGAAAATATATTTCTTATTCAAATATTCGTTATGTATAATTTACTTATTAAAACGTTCGATTCACTATAATAATATAAAATATATATCAGTATAATTATCATGGAATCACAATGGATATGACTTAATATTGAATAAATTAAAAATAATAATTCTAATATATTTATAGTCATTTTTATAGTTTAAACATTTCTTTTTAGTATAGTTCACTGTGGTGTGTATTTGTTAACAAAGCATAAAATATATTAGTATTATATCTATCGTATAATGTCTTATAAGTTATAATTTATGCCGATAAACAATTTTTTTTTTTTATTTATTTATTTTATTTTATTTAATACATGATACGACGTAATATTATTAGAATAATAGAATGTATTTATACATTTTTAATTTATTGAAAACTATATCGAGTTATTAAAAATTTTAAGTACAGAAGTATGCATTTAATTTTAAAATACTGTTATGTTTTATAGAAATATAACTGTAATGTTCATAAATATTTGTTAGCTAACCTAACCTAACTCACTATGCAGGATGTAATTATTTAAGTGCCTATTTTCAGTTCAAATAACAAAATATTTCTTAAAATATTTTATATTAATGTTACCTAGGTATATCCTGTTAGCATGTTTTTCTAAATGTTATATTATACTTATATCATGCCGTTCTGTTCATTTTTTTAATATTTTTTTCCATAGTATGCAAGTTAAAGTTTTTAATACATTGTACATTTTTGGATATAACTTCCTTTTCCTGTTTAGTAATAATTTCAATAAATTAGCATCGTAATTCATGTGAAAATTAATACTTATCATCGTTCAGATCTAACTGACCTAAAATGTTGTTATCACAGATTTTTCTCAGTTATTCTAACAGTGAACACGCTTGAACCAGTTTACAGTTTTAGATTAATAAAAAAATATTATATAGTCGTTATAATTTTAATTATTATAAAATAAATTCAGTTTAAATAATATTAAATAGATATTTATTATCATAATTTAATTATTTTATAATAGTATTGAATAAATCAATTGATCTGTGTAATATATATATATATATATATTTAATTTTTAAATTAACAATTGTCTAACTCATTCTAATAATTATGCAATAACTATTAATCCCTATTAATTATTATATTATATTTAATATCGTTATATATTTCTATAGAATAAAATCTAATATTTTATGAATTTTAAATATTAATTGTATTGAAACGAAATTGTGGATATTATATTATTATTGTTTATATAATTCTGGGTGGCTCTGAAACTACCCTTATACAAGGGTAATATTGCTTTACTTTTGATAAATTCTTTGTTTGAAATTTGACCCTTATAGAAGCCCCTATTTCCTATGTTTTCTTTTTTTTTTTTATCATGAATAGGTAGTAGGTATATATTTTATAAACTATGAGGGTTCATTCTATTCTACCTTATGGGTAAATAATAAAATATTGTATTGTTTATGCCACTATAAAATATATAAAACAATAGTGAAATATATATTATTTTTTCAATAAAAAATCTTATTATCAAAATGATTTTAAAATATTATATTGCACTTGTCTTATTGATGTAGGTAGGTATTTTTTTTTTCTGATGAAACAGTAGGTAGGTTTATAAATAATATTACAGTACCTATTAATAATAGGCACTAAATATATTTTCTGAATGAAAAAAAAAAAGAATATTTTCTTTTATTAAAAAGAAATAAACGACTCCTTGTTATAAAATAAAAATGTATTTTTGTCTCATTAATTGTAGGTATTCTTAATGTCGTGCAAAAACACGTTTTAGTGCATTAGATTATAATAGATTGCCGCCCAATATAATATGTATGTAGCTGATTTATTTAAACCACTAAACAACCAAATGTGAAGAACGCGACATTCCTGTTTCCCTACACCCTACCTACCTTGATTTGATCATTTTACATGCTTTAAATGGATAATGTAATTATGAAAAAGTTTATATTATAACTGATCAAACATATTATTAGGTATAGCGAATAAATTTATTATAAAAATAAAAATAAATTAATTCTATAATTCAATTAAAAAATTACTATTTATTGTGTACTTATGCTAATATCGAAATTAATAATACGAATAATGTGTTAAACAAATTAACATGGAAATATAATATTCAACTGTTTTATATTATTTACTATTACTATGCTTATCGTCTTCACATTTCTCATATTATAAATAAATGTATAATAAAACAGGTTTTAAAATTATTCAAGAAGCTTTTTGGATATAAAAAACCAGAAATTTATTGCTTGAAATATTTAGATACATATTACTTTAATCATTATTATTACTTTATTAGTTCTTATATTATTTTGTACCATAATATTTAATTAGAAGTGAATAATTAATTTTAAGAATGATTAAATATTACAATGGTACTAAAAAAATACTAATAATTTAACTACAAAGAAAAAATTATTCATCCTAAATAATAATATATGAATTTATTCTGTTTTAGAAACAATAATGGAATAAAATTATCTGAATCACAATGATCTATTGGAGCATTTTAATTCAAATTTTAATCGCTTTAGAATTGTCATGGGATACTTTAGGTAAAATTAAAATTAAATCATTTAATGCAAATATTTTATTATAATAATTAATGCATTTGATTCATTTTATTTCATTGTCAATATTTATATATTTAAGTATTATTTATTATAAATATTATGTTTAATTAAATGTGTTTTCATTATTTCTATTATTCTAGCAATTGGAATATATTTTACCAGATCACCAGAATCATTAGTCGTACCGCTTCATGATGAAGTAGTATTAGATTGCACTCTTAACATCAATGTAGATTACATAAAATGGCAGCATAATTTTGAAGATTTTACAAATCCTACTCCAATCCATACCAACATTAATAATAGATTGGTTGTTAAAGTAAAGAGTATTGCAGATACTGGTGATTATCAATGTGTGGCTATTATTGGGGCATCTTCTTTAGCATCAACTGCAGCAACATTGAGCTTGGCTACATTAAAAGAATTTGATAATCAAACATTATTAAGTGACAATAAATTTATTATAACTCCAGGCAATACAATTTCATTAAATTGTGGAAAGCCCACTCAAAGTGATCCTCCTGCATTAATTCAATATTATAAAAATAGCCAAGCATTACCTAGAACTATACCAGTATCTTCATCAGGGTCAGTATTATTGAAAAATGTTCAATCAGAACATACTGGTCATTACACATGTTCAGCAACCAACAACATTGTATCTCAAATAGTAAAATCACCTATGTCTATATATTTAGAAGTTAATTCGAAAAATGTGGCACTATCACCACCAAGGTTCATAAGTAAACCTCCATCATTATTTGTTGCACAAAAAAGTAAATATTTAACTTTAATTAAAATTTATTTTTTTAATATTTAATTAGGTTTTATAAAGAATATGCATTATGCGCTAAATAGTTTTAGTGATTTATTAAAATTACAATGCATTAACTTGGTTTTGAACTTTTGTAGATTCTAATGTTAGTATTGAATGTGCACCATATGGTGAACCAGTGCCTGTAGTTCATTGGCTTGGAATTCACAAGAATTTACTTGTGAATGACAATAAAACTAATATTGAACCCGGTTTGTTAACCATACGTAACCTAAGTATTGAGGATTCTGGTATATATGAATGTATCGCTGAAAATGATTATGGAAAAATAAGTCAATTTATTACACTTCAAGTTCAAGGTAAATTTTGTAATAAAATTAGTTATAATTATATTATAATATATCTAATGGTATGTTTAGCAATATTGTAGAGGCATATATATATATATAGGAAATATATTGTAATATTGTATAATTTTATATAACATTACATATTAAAAGTAAAAGTAATTCTTTATATTCTATTACAAACGTATTATTTTTTTTATATAATACCAAAATATGAATAATGAGAAGTCTAAAATAATAAAAAAAACTTTATAAAATTAAAATTATTGTTTCTATTATTTGTTATTTATTATTTGTATTTTGTTTAATTAATAGAGTTGCCCTATGTAAAAAATGGTCCAAATGAGGTTGTTAGAATAAATGAAGGTAGTTCAGAAACATTAAAATGTGAAGCTATGGGAACGCCAACTCCGAAAATGATTTGGTATCTTAATGGAAAACCAGTTAATGATTCAAATATAATGGCTAAAGGTTATTATTAACATTACATATTACATATTGCTGATTAATTATTTTATATTTTGAAAATTAATATTTTTTTTAGGAGGAATTTTGACTTTAAACAATACTCAAAAATATCATGCCGGATTTGTTCAATGTTTTGCATGTAATATTTTAGGATGTTCTTATTGGGCAGCTATGATCCAAGTGACCCCAAAACAAATTACTCAACTTACTTCTCAACAACATTATTATGAAGGTATGTTCAGATAATAATATATTAATTTATCCAATAATATTTGAAAATAGTATGTATAAAGCTATAAGTGTAGTGCTACAGTAAACAAATATTAATAAATTAAATGTTTAATAGATTCTACAACACGAACTCCTCAAAGAGATAGAAAAGATAGGAATCATAAAGGAAAAGGTCGAAAAAAAGACAGAAAAAAGAAAGGAAATGGTAAGTGATACGAGCAAATATATTTAACAGCAATTCTTAAATTTTTGTAATATGTATATACCCAATGATAATGTGTAGGATAGTGTTGAATTTGATTAACATTTGCATGCAATGATAAATCATTACATTCATGAAAATTATTTTGAATGAAGTTCATTAGATAATATATATTATACCAATTAAAATCTTTACATTTATCAGTCTCTACGTTCAATATAAATAATTTATCATAAAACATCTAAATGAGTCACCTAAAAACCCTAATCTGACAACACTTTGCTAAGAATTGTTTTTCAAATGCAATGATCATTGCATTCAAATGTTAATCAATATTCAACACTATTCTCTTTAAAACCCAAAACTGCCAATTTTATCTAACATACATTAAAACAAAAATATTACGAAATATTCAAAGTCCTATATTTTGTAAAAAAATTAATATAACGGTTCCAAAATTTTATTATATATATATAGTACCTATATGAACACCCAATAAAATTTTCAAGTCTAAGTTAAAAATTGCCTGGGATATCGTAGAATATTGAAATTAAATTCGTCAAAATTTGTTTTCGTGAAAAATGCTGTTTTTTCATCTTCTTTTGGTCATTTTTTCTATCACATATAGGATCAATTTTGATAAATTCGAAAAAGACCTAATTAAAGTACCAACTACATCCACTTTCTAATTTCCAATCAGAAATACATTATGCTATTCGTGAAAATCTGAGCATTATTTCAAGTAGTAAAAGTGTCTTCAGAAATAATAATAATAAAAAAAAAAAAATTGTAAAACCAAACGAAGCGAAAATTAATCTATATAATTACAATTTAGTATGTCATTATGAAAAATGTAAGAACAACTTTTTAAAAGTTACTAATTTTTACCTATTTTTATTGAAAATTTTCACTAGTAGATTTTTTATCTTTTTATATATCCATGGTTTGAATCATTGATAATACA
The DNA here is from genome assembly GCA_021307375.1 of Tetraneura akinire. NCBI lineage: Eukaryota > Metazoa > Arthropoda > Insecta > Hemiptera > Aphididae > Tetraneura > Tetraneura akinire. The sequence continues at coordinate 36,014,191 of JAIUCT010000001.1, read as the reverse complement.
GTGGAACCCTGGCATAAGGAACTGTAAATTACAGTTTAAGAACTTCAAATAAAAGTGTAATATTTAATATATGTTTTTAAAATTTTTATTGTTTTATAGAAATGGTCCCTCCATCACAACCAAATGTAACCCGTTTAACAGAAAATTCAGTAATGGTACGATGGACCGTCCCACCAAATGATGGACTTCAAATTAGATTTTTTAAATTACAATATAAAGAAGTTGGTGGTAGTTGGAATACAAGTAGTGATGATATTCAAATGCATATACGATGTTATCAAGTGGATAAGTTATTACCTGATCATGAATATGTGTAAGTTTTTAAAATTTTATAAAATGATGGATTAAATTAATACTAAATTAAAATAATACATTGAAAAGATTTTTTGAATCAATATAATATTATTTATTGAATTTTAATGTGTTCCATATATAGTTATATGTGTATTAATTAAATTAATGTAAAGTAATAATTTATTTAATGTTATCAGAAACCTGTGTCTCTACCATTTTAGGTTTAACAATTAAACTTTAAAATGTTATTGAGAGATTAAGAAAAAATAGTTCAGTGTAATGTAATTTACATTTATATATTCTAAAATAATTTTAAATTTGAGAATTGAATATATATTAAAAATTATACAAAGATTAAATTAATTATTTAAAAAAAAAAAATTGTTCAGTCTTTGTATAATACTGAGGATGATAACATTGTTGTCGAAATACGTATTTACTAAAAAATAAAGTAAATTTTTTGTGGACTTGGGTTTTTATTTATTGTTATAAAATATCCACAAGAACTCTTCTTATAAAATTAAAAAAAATTGTGTTCTAATAAATTATATTAAAGTATATATTATTTTCTGTTTTGTAGATACTAGTTAATATCTTAGTCAGGGGCTAGGATTTTAAAACAGTGTATTGAAATACCTTTAAAGAAAAAAAATACACATTTGAAAGTAATTTTTAATTTTTAATGATTATTGTACACATTTATACGAGGGCCGTTCGGAAAGTAACCTTCAATTAATAATTGTGTGGAAAGTAGTAGATATAGCACTGCTGTTTTTGAACAGACATGCACGGTAGGTCAGTTGGTATCTAACCATGGTAGAGTGAAGTTGTGCGATTGCTAATTTTGTTTATGCAGTATCTCAAATGTGTGCGGCAATCATAGACCTATAAACTAAGTTTATAGGTCTATGGCTGCAATAGAAAACCCCGCCAAATGCGAAGTGCAAGCTGTCATACGATTTTATACGACAAAACGATATTCGGCAGCAGCTATTCATTGAGAACTTTGTGCCGTGTATAGACCAAGTGTGATGAGTGAAGGAGTTGATCTTGAATGTGTTCGTTTATTTAAAAGTGGACGAACAAATATACATGACGAAGAGAAGAGTGGCAGGCCATCATTAGTCACTGATGAACTGGTTTGGAAAAAGTTGATGAAAAGGTTCATGAAAATCTACGTTTCACAATTTTAGTTTATTGACGAATTTCCACAAATTTGTAGGACTGAGTTGTATGAGGTAGTGACAGAAGGGTTAGGCTATGAAGAAGTGGCTAGGATCTCAGCATTTTGGTGATGACAAGGAGCTGAGAAATGCAGTTACACAGTGTGCTCAAGGCACTGCGGGAGATTTTTATGCTGATGGAATTTCTAAGCTAGTGAAGAGGTACAATAAATGTTTGAATGTGTTTGGAAATTATGTTGGAAAATAGAGCAAGAGCAAAGTTATAGTTTTAAGTTGTATATAATAAACTGTGTTTATTAACTATATTATTTTTTTTTATAACCAATCGGAGGTTACTTTCCTCGTATATAAATTATAAAATTACATTTTTTAAAATAAAAACACCTATTTTTTGTACAATATTCAAATAAGATAAATTTTTTTAAACATCTTTATGAAATATTTTTTTATTTTTTAAAAATTGACTTACTTGCAGTAATTACAACTTAAAATATTTTAATTACAAAAAAAAAAAAAAAAAAACAATCTCAATTTGAGGATAACATTGATTTTCAACTGAATAAATTAATTCTAATTTATATGGATTTTTTTACAAAATACCATGAATGATGATTTTTTCAAATATCAATACCAATTTTCACAAATTTTTACAATATTCAAAATTGTTTTCTATAAAAGAAATTTGCAAAATTATAGCAATTTAAATTTTTTTATGTTGTTAAAATTGCAACATACTATAGTTTTTTTATTTAAATTAATGTAGTTATAAGTCAGTCAATTATTGAAATAGAAATATATTTAAATATCAAAGTTATTTACTTAAAAAAAAAAAATAAATAGTTTTATTTGTATATTCTGCACATAAACAAAAAATAAAACTTTTATTGTACACGTGTGTATCAAAATGAGTATTTTGTTACCTCAAAGTAAATTAATTAACTATTTTAGAATTTGGCTAAGATATTTACTTAATAGTTAGTAGTTGTTACCTACAAAACTGGATTCACCATATATATATTTTATTATTAATTTGATTTGTAAATATGTTTTAGATTTAAGATAGCTGCAGTTTATTCAAATGATGATAATAAATCTGGTCCGACTTCAAAGCATTTCTTTTTGAATAGAGGTCCACCGAATCGATCATTAATTCCACCAACTTTGGTATCAGCAAAAGCTGTTAATACTACTTCTATATTATTAGAATGGGAGGTAAGTTGTTATTTAAAAGATATAATTTAATTTTAAGTTTGTTATTGAAATGGTGTGTTTTTTTAGTATTTGAATTCTGTACTAGTTCCAGTTCAAGGGTTTTATGTTTATTATCGAGCTACTAGCACTGCTGGTGATTATAACAAAGCCATTGTTGATGGTCAAGATGCTCGAACATTTATTGTCACACATTTATCTCCAGACACTTCATATGATTTAAAATTGCAAAGTTTTACTGTACATGAAGCTTCCAATTTTAGTACTATACTCACACACAAAACATTTGGTATATATTATATTCCTAATAACTTATATCACAATTTTCAAATTATTGTAAAAACATTTACATAATTTGTTTATTATATTATATATATTATATATATATTTCATATACTCGTAATTTATAATATTATAATTGATATTCACACTTGATGGTACATTAATTTATATTTTTAGGCGAACCTAAAACAGATTCTCCAAAATGGATTGATAATACAATAGACAGTGGTACAAATAATAAGGCATATTCTACAATTGGTGGTGTGAGATCATTATATGTTTTGCTTGGTGCTGTTACAGCTATAATAGGAGCTATTATATTGCTTATACTTTTTACAATCTGCATATACAGTAAACGGTCATCAGCACATTCCAATTCTCCAGGTAAAAAATTAAGTTATTTTATCTAATACATATAATATAAATATAGAACTAAAATATAAACATTTTTAAATTTTATTTTATTTTTAGAACTAAACAAGAGTTCAGAAGCGGTATCTGGTTTAGAACCTTTGTCAATGAATGGATTTGCTTTAAAAAATGGCAAATTAGTTAATGGATGTACATTGCCAATGGCCGCTGATAATACTCATGGACATACACACGCACCCAATGGATATGTAATACACCCAATTAATATTACTAGTAATCCACTTGCTCCTGATGCTAAAGTAATTTAACCTTTAAAAACTATTAAATTAAAATTAATACATTTTATTTGTTTTTAGAATGCTATAGAGATCTCTTACTTAGCCAATCATAATAATAATTGTGCAGAAAATGAAATGAATTCATTGCCCAGGCGACCTAGGCCCTTACCTATTGATACTCCACGATCATGGTGTTCTAGAGATGTAAAAGACGAAAACTATGTTTAAGAAAATGACAAAATCAATTAAGAAAAGTATTATATTTTTTTTTGGATAAAAAACAGTATTTGTCCACTAGACTGAATACACTGGTCTTATAAACATATTTTAGCTTAGAAAAGACAAAAATTTATAAGACTGAATGCAAAGTCCTGCCAATAAATTGCTCATGATACTTTTATATTTATAACAACTATTTTATTTATGTATCAGAATATTTATATTATGATTGCATAATATATATATATGGTAGTATTTAATACAAATATTTTATATTCAATTATCAGTATTGATTACTTATTGCTTTTTATTTGTTTTGTTAACTACTTTTTTTTACTTTGTTTTTAGTTATGCAGGGTACTAATGTGATTTAGAATTATAAGATTTCAGAATTTAGTTTTTGTATAATTGTATCTGTATGTTTATTGTTTAATAAATTAATATAACTAAAATGTATGAAATATAATATAAAAGTGGCTTGTTGAATTAGTTTTTAAGAGGATTAATTAATATTAAGTATTCAGATAAATTGAGCAATCTACCCAAAAATAATGTTAGGTACATTATATTTTAATGTGTTGAGCATTTTAATTTAATAATTTGTAACTAAATTGGTAATTAACATGTGTTATTTATTTTCTTCAATATTTCAATTATCTTAATACTCTGTCTAATGAATTTATATATTTTAATAGGAGTATCCTAACGTATTGAATTTATTATATAAATTCATCTATAACAAATTATAATTTTATTAGATCTCAACATGCCACTATTATGTTTTATTATTAATAATTGTATTTACATGTACATTTTGTATTTCAGTATTAACAATAACTATTATCTATCTTCCTATTTTATATACTTATATAATTGAATTTTACTGTATTTATTACTTTTAATGAATAATTTAAAGTCAAAGTGCAATACTTTTTTTTACATAAATTTTATTTTTTGTATATTATATATTAAATTACATTTTTTTTTTTTTTACTTTAGTTTTATGTATACATTTTACAAACCCTTCTTGAGTAACCATTCCTGAATTTTTGATACATGATCACCATGTATACACAAATGACCACATACTTCATGTACTTTAGTAGCAATTACTTTTTTATCTCCATATACTCTCTGTAAGTATTTTTTAATTGCTTCTTCTAATGCCCATATGTTACCATCGACATTTTTAATTTGAGTTATACGTCTTGTTCCTCTCATGGATACTTTAAGATAAACTGGAAGCATGTGATTACGTGAACGATGAACAAAATAAGGATATTGATCAAATTTAGCTGTAATAAACAAGGAATAAATTATATAATAAATTAATTTTTATATAATTTGATCATTAATAGGTTATTGGTAAATAATTTTGATTTCTAGTTATTATAGAATGTATTTTGTAAAATAAAAATTATTATATATTTCATTTTAGCTCTTTTTTTATTTTTATTTTACAAAATGGTGACGTGTCATTCACGAAAGCTATAGAGGTGTTAAGCAACATAGCCAAGGCACCCCCTACTAGGCATGGCAGAAACCTATAAGGTGCCTAATAAAAATTCTGCCAACAGGTATCCCCGGTGCCACACAAGTAGATAGATTTTGCAAACAATATTCTATAATAACTAGAAATCAAATTTTTTTACCTATAACCTATTAATGATTAAATTATTAAAATAACCTCGTCGTTTATGACACCTGTATTTAATCTTTATTTCTATAATATAATAACATAATATGTTTGTCACAAAAACATTTGTAAACTTCTCATTAAATAAGATAAAATAAAATATTTTGCCTTTATATTATTATGATGAAATAAAATAAATCTCTCCAATCCCTATGAACAATTTTCATGTAGATTTGTGCTTGTGATGTTAAATTGAAACACATTTTAGATTCAGTTTACTTATTTACTATTAAAAAAAGGTTGGAGACTTGATTATAATTATATACACTATACAGCAGAAATTATTAAAAAAATATGAAAATTACATAAAAGGAAAATAAATAGACAATATAGAAGATATCTTCTACATAAATGGAGAATGAAAGATTTGCCGCATTGCAATATTGTGATATTTTATTTTAATTTTGTGTCAAATTCAGACAATCATACACACTGTAAAAGAATGCCCCTAAACAATATATGAGGGAGGCGTAATTGGATTACATAGGTATGATGAAGATGTAAAAAGACTGGCCGAGTAATATTGATTTTCACATTTGAAAATAGATTCACTATTACTTCATTATCATATTTTATTATATTATTTAATGTTTCATTATTATTCATATAATTATATTATATTAATGTAGTTTCGTTTAATTTACAAAAAAAAAAAAAAATATTGTTTCATTTTTGTTTTATATTATTAAATTTTATTTCCTCATTGTTAATTTTGTGTCCTCCAAGATATTTCACCAATATATGCCATATGAAAAAAAAAAAATATAAATATTGATTTAAAATATATATTAATTACCAGTTTGAGGTTTCCAACCCGATGGCAAATCTTCAGTCTCGGGTGGTACTGGTATAATAGTTAATGGTAGAAGTCTTTCGACAAATTTCCATTCTTCTGGTGAGGATGTCACTTCATACTTGGCATAATGTGATGGGTCTTTGGCAAATGGACTTGAGCGATATGATGAATCACGTTTATATAATGAATTCTATAAAAAATTTACGAAATTCAATTTTTAAATTACAAATAGGTATAAATAATCATCTCAAATTAGAAATGACAAAACTGAATCATAACTTCTATTCTTAATTAATACAAAATAAATAAATAAACAATTTCCAAACCACAATATTTAATATTTGAATACTTATACATACATAACACAGAATTCCACTTCGGATAGTTGAATTTTTGAAAAGTACACGTAAAGCCATTTATAATATATAATGTTTATTTTAAATTCTAAATTTAAAAACTGTATTAATATAATATTATAGCAATTAATAGGACATAAATGAACAATTAATAATTTATATAAAGAAAATGGTAATTTTTAAATTGTTAAATTTGAATGAAATCTGAAGTCTGAATTTCTGAAACCCTTCTTATCGTTATCACTAACCGAGAAAGAGGTTATCATAAAAATGTACATTCTATTGCATATACATAAAATTAATAGGCACTAAAATTTTAAATTTATATATTTTATAATCTACATAATATTTATTGTTCAATTTGTTTATAGTTCATACAAACATGAAACAATAACATAAGAAAACTAGCAACGACCACAAAGAAAATTTTTAATACGAAAACGAAAACGAAATTAAAATAATATTATATTTAATTATTTCTTTATTTTTCACTACTGTAGTGCTGTATATATACTGCTTAATAAATTTAAATATTCGAATATATTGACCAGTTAGTAATTTAGTATATAACGTTACATAATATTTCTATTTAATATTGACAGTATATTCTTAGTAATTTTTAATTTTCGTATTTTTTTAAGTTTTGATTATAATATAATACGATTCAGGTAAAAATATTTAAATACAAATAATATTATTTGTCTTTGCTCTTTACTTTATTGGTCTTTGGATATTCAGAATTAGGTTATGTATTATTATTGTAAAATGAAAAAAATCATTTGGCGCCTTTTATACTTTTTAACACTAAAGAAGTAAAGACTAAAGTGATTAAGTTTTTTCATTGCGATTATAATAAATAAAAAATGTTAAGTACCCAATTAATTAATATAAAATCAGATATTTTTATATTATTAGATTTTAAACGATTATTTTAATTTTAGTTCTGAGAAGGTGTTAAATGTGTATTAATGTATTATGATAATTTTTATTACAATGTTTTGTTATAAATGTCATTAATGTAATTTTATTTACATGTTATTTTTATTAATATAAGTACCTAGGTAATTACTAAGTAAGTCTACAATGGCTCCTCGAAGTAAAAAAGTCGAGAAACATAATGAACCAGAGTTTCACGAGTCGTACGATAATAATCGCTTTCTCATATTACCTGGTAATTCATTTTTATTGTAATATGTTAAGAAAATATTTTTTACATTACATACCTAAATCTATAAATTTTTTTTTAGACATTTTAATAAAAAATCAAACTAATGATCGTCAATTTATAAAACTACGACATCCGCAAACTGGAGATATGGCCATATTTATGTATTCAGAAAATAATAAAAAATTAGCTCAAATTCGGTCTTTACCACTGAATCACAGGTAAATAAATATTTTCATTTGTTTAAATTTTACATTTGTTTGTACGAATAATATTTTAATTCCAGAACATTTTTCAAAGGTAGTGAAGTCATCCCTATTGACAAAATTGATTTTGTTACCCTAGTTGATCCAATATTTATTTTTTTACCATATTTTATCAAAGTAAGAATATAAGATATACTATCATTAACAATACATTGATACACTAATAAAATGTATTCTATATAATTTATATTTATTTGAATTTAATTTAATAATTTATATTTTACCAACTAAGAATATTTTTATACGTTAATATTAATATGTTAATACAGGGGTCTCCAAACTTTTTTATTTAAGAGCCACAAAAAATATCAAATGCTCTTAGCGGGCCAAAAGTTTATTAACACATATAATTTTTAATTTTATGAAAATATAGGTATACAAATATAAGTTTACTTTAAATCTTTTTATAAAATATTGTCTACAATATACTTAAATATAATTGGTATAAATTTAAATGATAATATATATATTGTAATTTTAATAATTTTTGAAATAATTTTTTTTTTTAATGAGAAGTATGAAATTGATGTTTTTCTGCTAATATTTGATCGAATTGAGGTTGTATGTTGCTAGTTCCAATTTTCAAAATTGACTCCAAGTGTTTGTCAGTCATGGCCGATCTATATTTTGATTTGATGTATTTCATTTTGGAAAAAGTTTGTTCGCACAAATAAGTTGTAGCAAATACAGATATATATTCAATTGCAAATTTTTTTAAATTTGGATACTGTGTATCTGGGAGAAATTTATAAAAATCAACTAAAGTCTCTTCACGATGTTTGATTTTCAGTGCATCATTACTTTGTAAATCAATCATTTCCATTTGAAGGGTAGGAGGTAAATATAAGGAATAAATTACCAAATAATCCAACGACCACTTTTCATTGAAAACACGACATTCTGAATCTATTTTCCTTTTCAATCCTCTTCCTGACATGTCGAATTGGTGAATTTTAAATTAATAGGTAAAGTTATGAACAAATAAATAATAAATAATAATATAATAATTTATAATAAATGCACTGCAAACTTAGACATATGTAACTGTACAAACGTTATGAAATGATTTCGTCGTATCGCTTGTCTATGTGGCTGACCAGCACAAACGACGTTTTATAAATACATATTCGTCAATGGTTCGTGAACCAAAATATCATCGTTTAATTAATAATTATTAAAAGGAAAGGCCAACGTCTGTCGTCGCGTTCAGCTCATAAATTATGATACGAGCCCGCAATAACGAATTTTTAAATTACACATATCTTTAGATATCTATATTTTATTTACCGTCCTATGGGTGCTGCGGGCCGGTTAAAACTTGTTCGCGGGCCGTAGTTTGGAGACCCCTGTGTTAATAGATCATTAGCAATTTACATTACTTGTATTACTTGTAAATTGTGGTATATATTTATTAATTCTTAATCTATATTAAATTATTTTAATACCTAATTCTTATATGTTATATGCTATATATCAAAATTATAATTGAGTATAGCTATATTTTTATTATAAATCACGTGATATACAAATTAACATAATAAAATAATAGAAGAATCTAGAATTATTTAAATAAATAATTATGTTTTATAGTGTTCATCCATGTTTAGTCCATTAGACCAAATTTTAATGGATGAAGATTATTCAGAACTAAATAATCTATTAATGAAATTATCAGAGTTTACTGATTTACATCAAGTTGCTAATAAAAAAGGTATAGGTATATCTTATTTTTTTAAATTCTAATATCATAATTATTGGTTATTAATATTATTTATTCTCGACTATTTGCAGTTTATATTTATGAATTTATGAGTTATGTTTAATATTATGTATAATACAATATTTATTAATATAACTTTTTAATTTTTTTTAGAAAGTGGTGATTTAATTTTATGGCAGTATGATGAAAGTAAAACTTTAGAGTGGCTTATACCTAAAATAGAAAAAGTATCCAAAGTTTTAATAACTAAAGAAATAAATGTTAATCCAAATGCAGCAATTTCTTCTTCTTTTAAACTTAGTGATACAAATGTACAAACAACTGATGGTAATATTTTTAATTTTCATATTTTATTCTAAAATTAAATTTAATAAAGAAATAAGTATACTAATAAATAAAAACCCAAGTCCACAAAAAATTTACTTTATTTTTTTAGTAAATACGTATTTACTAAAAAAATAAAGTAAATTTTTTGTGGACTTGAGTTTTTATTTATTAGTATATAAAATATCCACAAGAACTCTTCTTATAAAATTAAAATATAAGTAATTTAATAAATATTTAGAAATTATGTTAAATATAATAATAAATTTAAAAATTATATATTATAAATATTAACTGAATAATATTTAGAACAATATTCTAATTTAGCAATTTCTTTTGAAATATATATATATATTATTCTTTAAGAAACAATGATGCAAACAACATAGTGCAGATATTATTAGTTTTCGAGTCAATTTTAAGTATGACATTTTGGTATGTTATTTGTGGCCTAACGGTATAGTTAGGCCACGAATAGGTATAGTTAGTTATACTGTAGGCACTGAGTCACAGGTTTTCGAATCACGGAAAAATTTTATCATTTTCATATAATTTTGTAAGGGCTGTCTAATATTTTAATTTAGGCAAGTTCCGTGTGTGATACATTAGGAGCTCCATTACTTGGCACCATCACTTTACTCCGAAAATCCAAAATAGTCTTTGAACTATAAACATATTATTACAAAACTTTATTTACATATTCTCCCCACCCTCACTGCACAAAGTTAATTATTTAAAATAAAATCATCAAAATGTCAAATTAAAATGCTAATAATTCAAAAAACTATTAATTTCAGCAATTTTTATTTTTGCACCATCGTTTATAAAACAGTAAAATACATATTACATAAATAAAATAGTAAAATCCTAATAGCTTAACTGGAATTATGCTCGATATTTTGAAATATATTTTACATTTTATTAATTTGACAATTTCTTTGTCAAAATAAATAATTATTTATATTTATTAATAATTAATGTATAATTAATTGTAGAACATTGTAAAAGATATGCATATGATATAATATCGGAATATTTACCTATTGATATTCAAAAATCATTATTAAAACAACTTGGGTTACCTGAAATAGTAGAATGTAATAAACGTAAAGCTGATGGAAACTCAACTGTTGTAAATAAAAAGGTGAAATGCAGTGAAATTGATGAAATGCCTTATAAAGTAGAAAAGGTAAATTATTTAATAGTAAGTGGAAGAATAATATAATATTTGTATTTTTTCCCATTAGATTTCTGCTCCAAAGTTAACAGCTAAAGACAAGGCATTAAAAAAAGCTGCATCAGGAACTAAAACTATATCCTCATTCTTTAAAAAAGTATAATTTTGTATGTAATATTGATATTTAATTAATTTTTGTCATTTCATAACATTTAAAATTTAATATTAGATAATTTTTATAAAATTATTAATTTTTGAATTGTATATAATTCTAGGATTTAACTATCAATCAATGTATTTCATAATTTTAAAATTGTGTTTTATAATAAATTTAATATTTTTTCAGTTATTGAACTTTTTAATTCATAGTAGTAATAGTTAAGGTAATTCTTTAATGAAATGTTTATTTTTTATTAGTAATTACTTGTATTTAATATACACATTATAAATTCTATTTCTTAATTTACGTATGTGTATGATTTCATTGCAAGTATTGCTGTTGTAAATTTTTAAATGACTATGGGTAGGCGAATATTATAAATATTAAATAATAAATTAAAATGTAATGTTAAAACCAAAACATTTGCATGTTTCAGATGTCTCAGAAATACTTAACAATACCCATGTGCACACCTATGCATATATTATAATTCATAGTATATAAGTATATATATATATATAAAAATGAAATTGTGATATTTAATAATTGTATCATGGTATTTCTTATTTATTGAATTTTGCATTTTAGTATCGAGTAGTTGTTAGTTGTTAGTATCGAGATTGTGTTTTGAGATTGCACAATATTTTATATCATTTATTCATTTTAAAGTTAGAATTCTAAAATTTAATATTAAACATAATATATTATGATAAGTATTAATTCAATTAGAATTGAAAAAATAAATAATACGAGATAAAAATATAATTAGTTAATATTTTTATTTAACAATTTAAGATTTAAAATTTCTGTTTTAATAATAAATTAATAAATGTAAATTGAATTGAAGTTGTTGAATTTAAATATTTTAAAGTTTATAAATAAATACAATATGTTAATATTACCAAAATTAATATCAACTGTAATAACAATTGCACATTATACTTATTTAATACAATGAATTAATATACAATGCATTTTTACAATCAGGTACTATCAGCAATAACTTTGACTTCTTCATTTTCTATTGCATTAGGATCATGTTTTATTTTAGAAACATGGATTTTTTTGTTTGACACGCAGATAGAATAGTGATAATTTTGATACACAACTAAAACAAACCGTATCGGAATAAAATTTAAAAAGAAAAAGTGTGTGATTTTTATTATTTAACATACTTGACATAGTTTGAAATTGCTCTTCGGGTGTGTACAAGCATTTACTCGTACTAACCGATTTTGATATTATGTCTGCAATCCTTTCGTTGTTCTGTAAATCGCCACCAGACTAAACGTACAAGGAATAGACGTTTAATAATAGCCGTTATTTTAATTGAATGGATTTCTATTTAAAATAAACACTCTACTCACAGAAGTGACCGCTCCGTCCATTGTTAAAATCAAGTAACCCGTTTGATCTGGAATTCTTTCCATTTTTATTTTTAAATTGTATTATCAGGATTCGGTTATTCAAATAATATTGGCAAATGTGTTACTTGTTTAACATCAACGTTTATGTATGTGATAGAAAATGAAATTTGATATTTGAATTTTTTTTCGATTGTATGAGAAATTGGAAATACAGGATAGATTTTTGATTATTTAATAATATGTATTTTTGAAAAAAAAATGATTGTAATATTTATTTAATGACAATCAGTAATCACTACTTTTATCTTTAAAAAAATGTGATAATACCTGTGATAATAGATTTAGTTGTTATGAATGATAATGAATTAATATTACTTGTTTTAAAAATTTCAATTTTCAAAACTGGATAAAAAAATTGTAATAATAAAATTATTATTTATTTTTTAATATTAAAACATTAAAATAATATAACATTTCATTATGGTATGTACCATAGTAGTTTAAACACAATATATTGAAAAATTAAACTTGCCATTAGTGAATATTTTATTTACAGGTACGTTTATAAAGTGGCAAACGAATTTACATCCGTCATTCTATAAAAATAATAATAATTATTAATCATGGATCAAGAAAGGGCCATGCATTTGTATTTAAACGGTGCGACGGCATTTTTTCTCGATGTTCCGTCCGGCATGGAATTCGGTATTGACATGATGTCATGGTCGACTGGTGATAAATTCAAAGGAATTAAAATGATACCTCCAGGCATACATTTTATTTATTACAGGTAATAACGCGCCAATGATGATGAAAACTAATAAAACGTGTAATTGATCATTAATTATATTTTATATATTTCACAGTGCCACCGATAAGTACGGAAACACTGCTCCGCGGTGTGGTTTCTTTCACAGTTTTAAAAAAGGCGAATGTTTTGTAAAAAGATGGGACACGGACAATGAAGAGCTGGTCGATGTGTCCAGAGAAGAACTAGTACAGTATAAAACCAATATACTCAATTTTGATAATTATTTGGGACCATATCCATATGAAGAACTTGCAAAGTGGAATGGCTTATCATCATTACTCACAGGTACCTATATAAAATATAAGAACAATGTTGAATTAGCGTCCGATCTGATGTATATATATTCAATTTTTTAAACATATTTTGTAACAAGATTATTTTAATATTGTATAATAAATATTTTAAAATGAAATAAATATTTCCAATTAATAACTTATTAATATAAATATATAATTTTGTTTTAGACAACTTAATAGATAAACTATGTCCTGAAAAAAAACTAATTCAATCAGCAATGGAATTGTTTTCTGTATCAATAAATGAAAATACTAAAAAAAGAAGAAAATGGGGTCCAATTAGAAGTGACACAGATGTTGGATATGAGCGTTTGCCAAATTTGTTACCGAAAGAAGAATGTAAAATAAGGCTAGTACATATTAAACATATTCATTTGTTTAACTTCCTATTCAATTATAATTTATTTTATTATATGTATAATGAACACTAAACCTCATTAAAATAATTTATGATTTATATTATATGACATTTGTATATATTTATGTATTTATTTAGATTTACTGAACCTCCAGATTGTCATTATCCGCCGGGTTCATCACTTTCTGAAATAACCAAACATTCACTTGATACCACATACATACTTAATCAAATGGCTGCGAAACATGATAGGTAATTAATAGCATAAATATCTTATTAATTGTTGTCTTTACACCTAAATTATTATTAATTAATTGTTTTTGTCTTGTTTAGTAAAATTGATTTACTAGCTGAACTTCAATTCTCATATATTTGTTTTTTACTTGGATTAAGTTATGAATCTTTTGAACGCTGGAAAAAGTTATTTCAATTATTTTGTATGAGTAAAGATGCAATTTCTCAAGATCAAATTTTTTTTGCAAAGTTTTTTTTAGCTATACACCATCAATTAGAAACAATACCTGAAGACTTTTTAGTTGATATTGTTGAAAATAATAATGTTATATATAATGGTTTAAAAGAATTATTTAGAACATTGAAAAATCATGATTTTCCATTGGAGGACGATCTCAGAGATGGCACTATTTTAATAAAGAGGTTTTTATTTCAAAAGTTTGGTTGGGAATTTAATAATTTAGATGAAGAAGATTTAGACGACGAAGCTCCTGTTATTGTTGAATTTACAGAAGATTAATTTAAATATAGTGTGTTATACAATAATTTTTATGATTATTACTGTAAAATAATTTAAATATAAATGTATATATATTAATTTTTACATTTAATAATATTAATTTACTTGTCATTAATTCATAAATAATACAAAAATAGAAGTTGTATGGCAATTTTAATTCTATTAGTTCTTCTGTGTTCTGTTAGTTAAATTAATTAAATATTTATTTTGTTTATTTATTACTCGGTAATTTAAATCAAAATAAGTTTAAAATGTAATAGCTGTGTTTCAAGTAACTCATAGCTTATACCATTATTAAATTACAAATTTAATAGAAAAGTATACTATAAACCAATATTATATTAAACAATTAATACACCTTGGATTTACTCATACATGATATCATATTTAATTATAATATTTTATATAATTAAAATATATAAAACTGAATTACAGAAAATGTTATAATTATAACTATAATAATATATAATATTATAATTATTTTTTAAGATAGTAAACAGTGCTGGATTGAGACTTCGGCCCACTGGGATTTTCAATTTCTATGGGCCCTCAACAAAGAGTATTCTTTTAACAATTTTTTTTTTATCACATTTTCAAATTATTGAATGCATTGTACACACAGTGTAAACATTATTAAATGCAATTTTTCACATAGGTAGGTATTTTTATACTATGTATATAAAAAAATTACCGAGTATAAATTTAATAGAAAATAAATAACAATAGCTATCCATATTTTTTTTATTGGACCGAATTTTACGAGGCCCTCCGAGATTTTCTCGGTATCTTGTAGGTTCAATCCAGGCCTGATAGTAAATAATGTAATCTTATTATAATTTCTTAAAATTCGCGTTTTCACATAAATTATATTTGTTTACTTGCCATTATAATAAAATTTGCAAATTGTAATTAATCATAAAAAATATTTTTACATTGTAGGTACATTTACTATACTAAATACAATGTATATTATGAATTTATGACCAATAAAATATATTTGATGAAGATGTTTGATAATAGTGGTTAATTTTAAAAATAATTTGGTAATGTGCATAATTGATTTTTATAAGTTACATTTTTTTGGGAAATGTGAAAAATTCAGTAACAAATCACAAGTTTTATATTTTATAGGTAGGTACTTGGTGTTTTAGATCTATCTATTTATTTATTTACATACAACTCCATGAATAATTAAAATTTTTGTAGCTTTTTCAAATTATTAGTTAGGTAATAGACTAATATAATTTTTAATTTTAATCACTTTTAGATTCTGAAGAAACTTATACTACCCGATATAATGCTCCGATTTTCACGAATAGCATAATATGTTTCCGGTTGGAAAGTTGATGTAGTTGGTACTTTGTTTAGGTCATTTTTAGAATTTCTCAAAATTAACCATATGCGATAGGAGAAACAACCAAAAAATGACAAAAAAAACTGCATTTTTCACGAAAACTGAAATTTTGACAAATTCGATTTCATTATTTCACGATAACTCAGGTAATTTTAAAGTTAGAGACTTGAAAATTTTATTGGTTGTTCATATAGGTACTATATTATATAATATATTTGGTAAAATTTTGGAACCGTTACGTTAATTTTTTTACAAAATATAGATAGGACTGAATATTTCGTAATATTCTCGTTTTTATATATTATGTTTGATAAAATTGGCAGTTTTGGGTTTTAAGGTCTGAAAATTTTACTGAAGTATACTGACATATTACTTAACATGATACTAAAATATTAAAAAAATCCCAAGTCTCATTTTTTTTTTTTTTTTTTTTTATAGCTGTTAAAGTTGATATTTTTAGTTTAAATGAAAATTTTAGAATCCAAGTATTCTTATTTTTTTCAATACTTTTACAATAAAAATTAATAAAGAAGCCAAAAAATTTAAAATTTTTATTGAAGGATTCTGATATATATATATTAATGTATTTTCAAAATAATAGAAAAATCGAAAGTCTCAAATTAAAAGTTGAAATTTTATTAAAATTGATATTTATAGTACATAATGAAGAATATCCTTCCAGTCTTCTATGTCTAGTGTTCTTAAATCCTGACTTACCCCTGTCGAAAATTTTAAGATAGTCAGTTTAAATAGTATATTATTTGTACCTATAATTTTAATGGAACCACCTTAAATTTAATCAAGATATATCAAATACAATTTATGAATATCTATATTTCTGATGATATTTTTTGTATTTCTTTAGTTTTTTATACGTGGTATTGGAATGTTTAAAATTCACATTATCAATGCAGACTTAAATAATGAATTCTAGAAAGATAATTAGTTGAAAAATATTGTTAACTCTTAATAAGAATGAATTAATGATATTGATGAAACAAATTTTGCACGTCGTGATAATAAAATAAATAATTAGTTATTTTATTTTTAAATATAATGCCATTGGAACTTAGGAATATCACTTTTTAAATAAATTAAAAAAGTCTTAAAAATCAACATCTTGATTAAATTAGGATGTCCCATTAAAATTATTATATTTTAATAGGTAAGTATTCTGGTAAACTTCAAGTTGCACATAAATTAAAAATTAAAAAGTTACTTTTTATGTTTTTAAGAGATGATTAAATTTAATAAAGTAATAAAAGAAATATAATTTATTATTTATAGTCCATTACCTGACTAATAATTTAAAAAAAATGTCGTTTAAAAATATTAATTTTTCATAAAGTCTGTTTGTCTATGTAAATTTAGCGCCTAAGCCCCTTAAACATAAAAGTTTTTTGTCGATACTCACAAACTACACACGTGAATATTTATTTGCCAACATGAAGGACGAGAATTCAAGAACAAATTTAATTGTATGCGTAGCCACTTAGCCAGATTAGATTAGGTTAAAAAATAGACAATTATTATTGTTATAGGCATGTCTAAACCTCGTTCGCATAAATATGTCATTTACAAGCTAAATGAATAAACGTACAACTGAGTATAAGACCAACAAAGTTAGGGATCCGAATCTTCAATTTTCGAAAAAATATAATAATACAAGTTAAGTCAAATTTCGTCCAGGTTATGAGTGTCTATCATGGCTCATATCGTATTACGGAATTTCCCTAAAATTCGGTCCGTAATTTAAAAAAATAAAATTTTAAATATATTTTATTTAATTAAAATTAACTATTTTTTTTAACTTTATTTGTAAATTAATTTGTCTAAAACACAACACTTTTAATATATTATTATAGGTAGTTGGTACCTATTAAATGGTCGAAAATATGATTCTTTTTTAAACGTATGAAACATGACAAAGTATAAAATATAATTTTTCATGAATACGCTTACAGCTGTAAAAACCATAATCCGGCTCAGATTTATTTGTTCGAATAATATTTACTAAATTAATACCTACGTTTATAGCATTATGATTGTTTATTGTTTGTTCGCGGATATTGTATCCAAATAATAAATTATGAAAATATTTCAACGAAAAACGAAAACAAAATTTAATTAATAAAACCGTGACGCGATGAATATTACTCGAATTTCACTATAAAGAGTCAAATTTTGTTTTACAATTTGTCCACTCGTCCGTTGACTTACCGAAATGTCATCTATTTTCATCAAAATTAATACAATTTATGTTCGCAATGATATTATATTTTAACTAATGTTTGAAATACTCGAAAAAATGTTTATTTAAATTGTCTGACGTGAAGTATTTTTCAAAATTGAAAATTATGACTTACACTAAGAATCTTGTAAATTGTATAACGTGCACGTCATTTTATATAATAATAATAATGAATTCGAAATTTTTGGCGTTTTTAAAAGGTCTTGTCCAGCCAGTACCACCCCAGTGATTTCGTACTAGGTTTATGCTGTATTGTGCCGTCCGTCCTGCCATTTGTGCCATGTCCCTTCCTAAGTTGTGACAAAAAACTTCACTATTAATATATTTACGATGCCGTCTCGCGAAGCGACTGACTATCCGGATCAGTATCAGGGGACAGGATTACATAAATATAGATATTAATATTATAGGTTGGTAATTTTTAGTCTCTTGAGGCGAATCCTTACGAAAAGTGTCGCGAAGCGTGCTATCCCTTACATTTGAAAACTACTGTCTACTATAAAAAAAACTATATTATAGCTCAACGGAGGGACGGACGGCACAATCCAGCACAAACCTAGCACAATCGAAAGCCCTGGGTTTGATAAAAAATATTTTCAATGGGGGGTGCTGGTGACATATCGGACATGGACGTGTTTTTGAACATGAACGAGGGAAGAAAAATGGTTAAAATATTTTTCGTCGTCCCGCGAATAATATTGTGCGTATTGCGTATATGTAGTCGAGGAATAAGGACAATAATAATAATTATATTATTCGAGTAAATCGGTACACATAGCGCGTTGATTTGGTTCAACAAACAAATAGGTAAAACGTGCGAGTGCGTATTGCTAACCGCAAAGAGGAAAAAAAATGAAATGAAAAAATAAACCAAATTGATAAAATGAAATATATTATTATAATATTATATCGGACGATCGAAGATAAAAATATTTTGTCGTACGCGTTTAATTCATAAAAATATAATATATTATATTTAATAACATTATTTGGACTCAACCACAAATCGATGTTTTCAGGATCTATTTCAATCGATAATATCACTATAATAACGTGGAAATTTTAAATATTATGTCGCATCTGCAGTATTCTTTTATACCGTCGGACGAAACAAAAATATAACACATGGTCGCGTGTTCCCCCGACTATATAGCACGAAACAGAACGGCCGCCGTCGCCTCGGTCGACGCTAAGCCGCGCCCGCCGCCGCCGCCGCCGAGTCCTGCCCGTGTCAGTTTGCTGTTCTCTCGTGTCCGGTTCGTTTTGTTGCCGTCGACGGCGATACAAAATCGTATTTTTTTTCATACGACAAACGCCAATTTAACGTCGTATTATCGTATAGTCGTTCTTACGTGGAAATAATAATAATAATATTAACACATAGATGTATAGAAAATAAAAAATTAGATAAAAAACTCGCGCGATCGCTTAAAATACGCATAAAAGTTTTTTGTCCGGGTAAATTATTGTTTGATTCGTACATCGACGTTTGTTTACATTTTTTACGACGTTATTTCCCGTTATATAATAATATAATATATAAATCGACGAAACGCAAAAAATCGCAGAGAATATCGTCCATAAATCGCACGTTTTTTGCTCAGATTATTTATCGGTTATGTCTTATGATAGTATATAAAATATACACGCCGCACGTTCAAATGTGGATTAATATATTCGCCGGATATCTGACATTGGTGAGTCCAACTATTTATTTATTTATTTTTCATCATATTGTGATATATTACGTTCTTTTTATTTTTTTAAAAAAAGACATATTTTTATTCGTTATTCGTTGTCGACCAAACGAAAAGAGTTCTTCTTCTTCTTCTTCTTCTTCTTCTTTTCTAAAGGCTTAGCTTTGTCATAATTAAAAAATAGATCTCCACTCCTCTCTCTCCAGAGTCTTTATATCATGTGAATACCCATTACATCCAGCCATTCCAATCATTTTTCCTAGGAATGTCCTCTTCTTTTGCGTCCATTTGATTCTTCCTTCCATTATGTCGGTTATAAAAGGTCTCATTAAGTGTCCTATAAGTTTTCCACACTTTTATTATTATACGCACAAAGATATTTCCAAAAAAATTAATTCGCGAAAATTTACGAATTTAATAAATAATAATTTATATATTACATTGGTCGGTACCAAACTACCAATAACGACTCGCTTTACACCCGGGGTATAAACGAGAAAAAGTTTATATATACTTCTCAAACTTTACATCGGCAGCTTGTGTGCTCTGTGCTGTGTGTATTGCACATAACGACGTATTTTTCATTTATAATACTCGGTTTTTTTGACAAACTGCAATTGACGCGAGTTCACATCGCATAATAATATATACCATATTATATTATTAAAATAGTTCGTTAGTCGTCGGACGGATATCGTATTTAATATTTTATTTCAACTGCCCGACCGAATGTAGGTTAAACGTGGACACACGATTTGTTTTCCAATGCATATACATGTAATATTATATTACTATCGATTTGGTTCTTCGTACGTGCGTAATATTATTATAGGTATATTTGTTTGTCCGTTACAAGAACGACGCGTTTATCCGAGTACTTTCGAGTGGAAAATCGTTATTATAATTTATAATACAATTTTACAATAGTACTGGTTAATCTCTGCACAACGAGATCTACAAATGGCGAGATCCGAGTTATAAGTGCACATACTATTAAGAGGATTATTAAGACTTAAAACGTATATAACAATGGTTATAATATACGATATGGATACGAGTTCGTACCGCCATATACACACTGCAGATTTAATCGAATGAATACAATTATAATAATTATGAATTATTTGTTTATTCAAGAATTTATTATCTAGGTATGTTATTATGTGCATTATTATTATTATTATTATTATTATTATTATTATTATTATTATTTACGCCTAATTTAAAATTATAGTTTTAGTCTAGTTTTAAGCCCAACTGTAATAATAATAATAATATATATACGTCACTCAAACAATCGTTTCCTCAATCTGATATATTATTATTATAATATAATGATAATGTAGACAGATACCGGATGATAAGTAAATCGAATATAATATAATAGATAAAATATATTATTTTCATGCGATTTTCACGAGATTTTTCGCAATATAGGCAATAATTAAAAAAATATATTATTTAGTCTACAGATTTTTCGTTATTATTTCCCTATAACAAAAAAAAAAAAAAAAAAAAAAAAAAAATGTATTTATATTATATACGTTTTCGGGTGTTTTGCATTTTATGTATTGTATACTTATAATTAAACTACGTACGAGTACCTATATAATAAAAAAAACAAAAATTATTCTAATTTATCGATAAAAAAAAAGAAGAATTTCAGAGTATTTACGAATAACCTAAATTTTAAACTTTATAAAATTATAAATATTTAACATTTAAACGTGACGTTAAATAATACCGATTGTGGTTTTATAGTTTGTGGTGGATTGTAATATTTCGTTCGGGCTTTGTACGTAATATATTGTTTATATACATATATATAACGCGTATACAATATGAATTCGTTACGAAAAATATGAGTTCGTCGTGCTCGCGGTTTTCATGGTCTAAATATATACAAGAACTTAACATTTATTTTATGTGCTTGACATTTTAAAAGCGATTTTAACAGCGGGGTTCAAATTAAAGTTCACGCGATAATGGTCGTGCGACAAGTTTTTATTTTTGTCCTTCCATCGGACATTTAATAATAATATAATATAATAAAATATATACAAAAAACAACGTTTCATATATTGTTATTGTACAAACATAAAAACTATATATAATAATGACGAAAACACATCGAAACAACGTGTATTGTATAGTATATTTATAATATACTATATAATAATAATATTATGGTCTATACCTACAGTCTATATGGTATTTACCACAAGTTCTTTGAATAGCATTACCAGTTACCACGACCGTAAGTCAGTAATATAATATAGGTACCTATATATATAAATACGAGAATATATACCATATGTGGTTGATGTCTATATTATGTAGTTTGGCATATTGTGTATAAAATATAAATATTTAATTATGCTCGTGTTCAAATACTTAAAAATATTTGTTCATTGCTATACATTACAATAATAATATACTATAGGACCAAATAATATACCTTATAGGCTATATATATTTATAAATTATTATAAACACGACCTGTATGGGATTATATAGGATTACAGGTGACCGGAGAGTTATATAATATATCGATATCGAGTGTCAAACTATAAACTTTTGTTTAGTAAGTTGAGTTGTGACCTCGTGTCCTCGTTGTAACATGTTATATATTATACTCGTACGAGTGTCATGATGTGTATAATACTGTAATATATTATACACGTTGTACTAATTACCGAGTGTTTTTTCGGTCAAACACGGACACACATAAATTGTATTTTATGGAATATAATATTATTGTCCGTACGAAATGCGCGTTTGGCAAGAAAATAAACGAATAAGCGGATAATTAATAATTTTTATGATGAACTTATTCGGTCAAAAAGAAAAAAAAAACAAATTAGAAATAGTGTTATGTTATAATATAAACAATTCACGTCTACATAGAATCTGTCCCAGCTCCCGGACATTAAAAATCTGTAAGTTATGGTCTAAAATTAGAAAATTACATGTCTTCTTACATATCCGCACGGTGCGTGGATTCTCATCATCATCTTTTCTCTTCCACGAGAAACAAAGACTCGCGAGACGACGACGACTGCACGTGTGACCCATCAGAGGCGTATATTATATATATGATGATGTGCACGTGTATACATAAATTGTGTATTTCTGTTATGGGGCATCGTTGTAAATCGGACTATTGTCGATTCGAAAACATTTCTTTGCCCCGAAAAGTTTTTTCAATAATTCGTCCAAAATAGACGTTGTAGAGTATAAGGGAATAAAATAATATTATATAATATTCGGTGTTGTCCAAGTCGCCCATTAGAACTTAGAAGTAACGAAATTGGTCGAAGTTCGAGAGAATTTAACCTCTTTGAATGTAAGATAATACGATTATATGACAAATGTAATTTATAGGTAGTTTTTCGTACATTACATTTTATAACGCTAAGTATTACCTATAATATATTATAGCATATCTAATAATATAACACACACCGAACTCGAATCCCCGCGATTTATGTTAAGTATACGACGACCATCAGTGGTTACTACGGCTATAACGGGGTTTCGACACGTCTTTACTTTTATTTTATGATTACTTTTTCCCTCTTTACTTGATTGGATCACATTATAAACACACCGCGAGTTAAATATACACTCGTTTATTATTATTGTTGTGCTACCGAATGGTCTCGTGCGCAACTCGGTCGTATTGTCTTAGATTACATTGTCGTTATAATACTCTTGTATAATATTTCTGTGCACACACATTTATATATATATAGATTTATATTGTATACCATTGAAGTCTTATAACGTAATTTAAAATAAATTATTAAGGTAACCGTTTCGGTATATATTAATTTTATAACGTACCAACATTATTATACCTACAATGTAGACCGACGCCGAGGCCGCGACTCTTTGACCCGAGCGCGTTGGCGTTTTGGAAAATATAAAAAAAAAAAAAAGTTTATAATAGGAATAAATTTTTTTTCTTACATTTTATATTATTACAGTATCGATCGAATTTCACCGCGATACGTATACGCGCCCGTCGATCTATACCGGGATTGTACGTATAAATCCAGATCGAGGTCACACGACTGCGCGCGTGCGTTTCTGCAGTGTGTGCCGTTTTTGTATATTATTATTATTATTATTATTATTATTTTTGTGTCTCGTGTGACACGGTTCCTCTCTCTTTTTTCTTCGCGGTTCGGTCAGCGCGGGTGCTACAAGAGTGTATTATAGCGCAGTAGATACCAGTCTGGGTAGGCGGATTTTGTGTTTTTTTTTTTTCTACTTTTTCGTTAAGGACTGACCTAGAACCGGAGGTGATACGTGACCGGCTGCTAACCCGACATGTCTCGAACCGATCGTTTTGGTTTTTATCATTATTATAATAATAATACCTATATATATATAAGGTTGTATAAATATACGTGTAAAAGTTAAACGAAGACGTCGGCTAAAATCGAATCCGAATCCTAATAATAATGATAACGATTATATCGTGAAAACGCGTATTAGCAAATGGACGGCATGATGGGAAGAAGATGTGTCTTGCGTCGTGAAAACGGGAACGTAATGCAATGTATATTGTACATTATACGTGGGTATTGGATGTAATAATACGAAATGTCGAAATCATAATTCGCAATATTATTTTTGTAGATCGGCCCATCGCGATCTCGTATATTACCTATATATTATTGTTTTCTATTTCTTCTTGATCGTCCTGCGTTGTTATTATTATTCCGGGTACCAACTATAATTATTTTTTCAGTCCGTCGTCCTACTTGCGATCGCGCGTGGTTTTTTGAAATTCCATCATCATCACTATTGCAGTCCGTCCGGCCGAGCGGGTTGAATGAAATTCGGTTTATAAACGTATGTATGATATACAGGTATATAATATATATATATATAGGGGAAAAATAGAAAAACTACGAATCACGTACCTAGGTCACGGTTGTTTTGTCACGGACGGATAGTATTACACTATTACATTATTATAGTAATAGTAATAGTAATAATAATAATAAAATAATAATAATAATAATAATAATAATAATAAAAATAATATGAAATAAAATAGATTCGATCGATAATCCGTGTAACGCGTTAAGAAAAAATTAAAAAATGTGTCACACACGCGAGGGCGTGCAGCGCAGTATACTTTTATATTAATTATGACGTTATCTATCTTATAATGCCTTATTCGATTACAATATTTCATTTTAAGCGTATAGGTCGGACGTATACCATGCGAAAGTCCACGTCTTTTAAACATTTTATAATATATTATTCATTATTATATTTTATATTATAGGTACATTGTAATGCGAGAATAATATTTCTAATTATTTGCCCCATCGCCGTCTGCGTGTCTCGAATATGTCTTGATTGCAGGTCCCGCGCGGCACGATGCGAAATTTTTAGTAAAACCAATTATTTTTTATTTCACAAAAGTTTAACGCGCGTTTTTTTCTTTTGTTTGTTTTCTATATTATTATATAGTTCCCGACCACTTTTACTTTTTGTTTCATTTCGTATTATTTTCTATAACAATTTAGGCATATATACATCATATTATTTATGTATTTCACGAATGCAATTAACCGTATATACTATGCCTATACAGTACCTAGTACCTGGTAATAGGTATAATAACAGCTAACACGCGGTGTTGTAATATAAATGACGACGCCGTCATCCTTATAATATTATAAAGCTTAGCGTTTCAATTGGGTTTGTGACCTATAACGTATATATTATAATATGATATACGCTTTACGGAACTTGCCTATATTATTGTAACAATAAGTGTAATCATTATTATTATTATTATTATTATTACTATTATTATTATTATTATTATTATTATTATTATTATTATTATTATTACTATTACGTATTATTGGATGTAATTATATATTGAGAGATTTGTTTTTTTTTTTTTGTGTGCGCACATTACAAAAACAAACATGTTTTTTAACTTTGCCATTTTCTTTTTTTTTTTTTGTTTCACATATTTCCGGTTGACTATACGGCGGCCTACATTTTGTTTATATTATAGATTTATAACTAATTCATCCTTACGCATATTATATTATATACAACGGTGCGAATGCTTTAGATGTAGAATATTATATAGATTAATATTTGTTAAACATAATATTATACCTATGTGTTTATTTTGTGATTTTGCATTTTTAAACGTTTAGCCCAAACCGTTATAATATCATAATATAGTATAATAATTTTGGTATTTTTTTTTTTCGTCGTTTTTAGTCGTTATTTTTATGGTTCATAAATTTATAACAATTCGTTTTTCGACTGATTAAATCAAAGATCACTTTGAAATCCGAATTTGTACATTATACTGCAACGTCATAAATTATATCATTCAATATATTAATATATTCGCATTTTTATAATATTATTATATTATTTAAATATTATAATATAATTATTATTGCTTAATAAATTTAAACAATTTTGATTTTTTTTTAAAAAAAACTTAAATATTATTATCGAAAATAGGAATAGCCGTTTATCGTAATTCGAATTCGTAATGGAATCGACGTAAAAAGTAAAGCTTTATAAACTGATAAACACCGTGTGTATAATATATTAATATGTTCATATGTATATATATAAAATAAAGTTATTTGTTTATTTTAAAACGTATATTATATAATATTTTGTTTATAAACGAATACATATCACTCGTAGTTCATAAATTCGTACGCGTTATATGTATGATATTATCAACTACTCGTATATACGTAGTCGTTTGTTTATTTTACGAGTTAAATTTATGATTATATTATTTACTATATAAAATTAACCCGATTTGTTAATAACACTGTAGTGATAAGAATACTAGCATAATATTGCTATTAAGTCCCTTACATTTAAAATTATGATCTTCAAGCTCTTTAAATTATATTATAATTTATAGTTATAGTCGTTCCAGAGGAGAGGAGCCTATACGATTGAATCGTTGAATATATAAATATAAACATAATACCTAATATAAATATTTGGAATCGAGTCGGTTATATTATTGATGTATACGTATAATATTATTCTGTGCAAATAAGATAAATTATATATAATGAATCTTTAATATTATTATTTTCTTTATTTACTCTACGTATATTTTATACTTATACGTATAATAAGTATAATAATACTAATAACATTACTATAGTTATTATTTTTATTACTACAATTATAATTTTTAGATTTTTTTTTAAATAATTCTTTTTTATATACTCGTACTTACCAAATATTTATACAATATTACATTATAATATATTGATATGTAATCGAATATAATCGATCGTGTAAATGGAGTTACTTAGAGTAGGATAAAAACTACTTATACAAAACAATTAATAAATTTATATAAAATTATATAATTTAGTACCTCCTTGGATATAGGCTGTTTAAGTAGGTTATCTAAACGTGTTTATATTAAATATATACACGACGAATGATGATTTTTATTTTTTGTTGATATTTTGTACATACAAATATTATGTATTGTATACATATTATATGATATTACCTACTATACGACGGAAGATGACCTGTAAAAATACGAAAATTGCACAGTTATTGTTTTTTTCTTAATTATTATTTTTGTTTTCATTATTGATATATTAATCGTTAATTGTATATATGACGTAATATTAATCTATATAATCCAATATTGCTGTTAAACAAAATGATTTCGTATTATATGCACGCATAATAATGTATACGCGTAAATAAGACGAAACAAATAATTGCATTGTGTTTAAGTTTAATAATTGTATAATAGAGACCATATAAGAATGCGACTAATGACTAATCGAATTATAATAAAATATTAAACACCTGCGGCTGCTATAATATACGATAGCCATATTTAAATACAATTCTTTTTCCAACGTTGCACGACCAACGAATGATTGTATAATAATTATATTTACATTTATACGTGTGTGGTGTGTTTTGGACGTGTATGTAGGAAGTTATTATGAGGGTATCTTGTATTTTTAATAATAATAATAAAAAAAAATTATTTTATAACGCGCGTAACACCGCGAAAGAAATAAAATATATTATAAATCGTTGGAAAAGTTGAATTTCACTGCAGGGTAGCGCGGGTATTATAAATAATAATAATGTAATTATGACGTGTATATAATTATTATTGTCTCTGGTACGAGAAAACTGCAGTTCGAGCCGCATAAAATTATAATTATTATTACGGTGCGAATAATAAATAATTATTATTAATATATTATGATGATGTGGAGCTGTAATTTTTTTTTCTACCGTGAGACTATAATATTATTATTTATTATTATTATTATTATTATTATTATTATTATTATTATTATTATTATTTTTATACGTACCACATTGTATGCGTATATAAATAGATTTAAAGAGGGAGAGAGAGTTTATTTTTACGTTCCTTTATAATATATATAGGTACGTTAATTTTCTTTTTAATTTTCGGCGTATATGACTTTCCGATACACATACACGATAGGCGTATTATTAATTGGTATGTCTTTTACGCACATCACGCACCACCGCATTATAATCGGTTTAATAACGTTTAATCGAGACCGGTTCGGTGTATACATGCATACTATACAGGGCGATCTGAATGTTGCGATATAAAAAATAATTCATACCATTTTCGCAACGTAAACTTCGATCGCACTGTATATATATAGTATGTAATATGCCTGTAATAATAATATAATATCGTCTAATTTATTTATTTATTTTTTTATCAACGCCGTTTTAATGGGCTTTTTTTTTTTTTTGTCGCATATTTATTCAACTGACGTTTAACGTGAAGTTTATAATAACACACATATACGCACACAATATTATACAGTAATTATAATTTGTGTGTGTGTGTGGAATTTTATCCTAGTCTTCGCGAAACTCCTTTCCGATCGAGTTTCTGGGAAACCGTTTTACACGTTATATTATTATATACCTCGTCGTGGCGACGGAGACTTGAGTGCGCGCGTCGCGTATAATATACGCTTTCACCTGCAACAGTAGTTCCGTCGACATCGGAGCGCATTCTTTCGAAAACACACATACACGCGCTTAATATAATAATAATATGTTATACACCGAAAACGCTTTAATTGTATACCGTGGTACGACGCGAATATCACTTTTTACGATTTTAGTTACGGTAAAATGTAGGTATATTGTATATTATTTTTAAGTAAATATATTAATACCTATATATAATTCTGGCCAATTACCTGTATTTTTTCTTTATTAAATGATATAATTTACAATGAAATTAATCGCGTGGTCCATATATTATTTATAAATAGTTTATTTTATATAAATTTAAATATTGTTAATATTTTATGTAAGTTATTGTATATAACAGGGGTGGCCAACAGGACTAGTCGATCGTGACACCATTTCGCATATTTTCTTAAATTTTTTCAGAAAACAAATAAAATATTTTTTTGTAAATTTGTATATGCCACGAATATAAAAATTAGATTTAGAATTACATTTAATAATACATATTTATATTGTAAAATAAAAGTAATCAAATAAGTGTAACACGCATGTATGTATACAATGTACATTGTACACGTAATTTAATTTTGTTTATTGATAACCTTTTTTTTTTTTTGGTCGATTGCGACTACTTAGAAAAACTCTGAGGTCGATCACAAATCGATTAAAGTTGGCCACCCCTGGTATATATAATATAACTCACGATGTTTCACGGGTATATGATGAGGAGTATATAATAATTAATTATTATTTAACTGGCGAAATTTATATTCGCGTGATTTACGTGTGTTTTCGATAAACTTACTATAAATACAATTAAATATTCAAAATTCATCACAATTAATTATTTATATAATTGCGTATATATTATATTTTATCATATTATAATATATTTTATAAACATTAATTCAACACGACCAAAATATATACTTTTTTTTTTTTTTTTTTTTGGACTTTTTGACGTTGTCACGTTAATTCAATAATATCGTTGTAGACTTTACTTATACATTTTTGTTATTGTATACTTCTATATAATATGTATAGACTATACGGTATGTCCGCCATTAGGTATATATATTACTTTATAGTAGGTATATACCGTACTTGTGTTCTATACCGTCATCTTATAAAAAAAAAAATATTTAACTTTTCCTAAAAACGCGTATATCATAAATTTTCTTAGGTATTAATTTTTATACTGTGAATATGTGATCACGTTACAAAATATAAAAGTATAAACGCACATACGGCAATAACATATTAACATTATTTACACGTATAATTATAATATTCGCGTACATGCAATATACCTTCCTACACCGTATGTATAGTATGAAAAATTTATACGAGACGCGTTAAAGTCTCTCAAAACTTACTTTTCGCCACCGCCGAGTACGCTATTTGCTATTATCAATAATTATAGTAGTGATAATATTGATATATAACATAGTAATATAAATATAATATTTTGGTTTAATTATCGCGGAGACTATAATATGATCGTAGGTATACGCGTGCTTTTACGTTTTTTTACGGACCATTGCTCGTGCCGATCGCACGAAAATAATTTAATAATATAGTGGTCGGGCGTATAATTTACAGAAAGAAACGGTTGTTTACACGTATATAATAAGCGGTAGCGGTAATCTTAGGTATATTTTGGTGCCATTATCGTTATTTTTATTAGGTAGTAACAAGTATATTATTATTATTTCGAAGACGACTCCCCGCCCGCGGTCGAAGGCGATGTCATTGCGCCGCGGTGTTTCGTCGTCGTTTGACCCGGCCGTGCCGGATGACTCTGGGTCTGTATGCGGCGTATTATTAAATTATTATACGTTTTAATTATCGTTTTCGCGACTTTGACTGTATTGTTGTTATTTAATTATTAAAATATTCACTAGTTAATATAATACGTGAAGACGTCTATTGTCTTTGATGCGATTACATTACATAATTGAGTACATTAAATCCGTTCACGTCATTCAACATTATTATTATCGCGTATCTTTATATTATTATAATAATATAATGTTATTCTTTTCATTCGCGTGCGTGTTATCGATATTTTTTTACTCCCGAGTTGTCCTCTATGTCGCGTCATCGCAAAGTGCAATCGTATAATATACAAAGCCTCGCGGTATCCGCGGTCGTGTCTATACATTACCTATACCTACTGCGGTAGATATAGCCGATCTTGGTATATACAAACATAGGCATAATATATTGTAATACGATATTATACCTAGGTCTATACCGATATAACGTTTGTTATTATTATTATTATTTATATGGATATAGCGTCGTCGTGATAAAAACGATTTCGCGATCGATTATCGTGTGTCCCAGATCTGACGCGTTCGGAGAAAGTGGCGCGCGTAAAGTCAAACGATCAAGGCCATCATAAGAGGAATACGAATTCTAAATATATAAATGCACGTTACATATAATATATTAAAATATATGTGTACGGATAACGTAGTTATACGGACGACTAAGAACAAAGCGAACGACGACGGAAACGAGATGAAAGTGAATATTATTGTTTATTTCGGCGTGACGACGAACGCGCGAGTTACCAAACGGTCATAACTCATAATAATAATATTGTATATTTTTTAGTATAGGTACCGCTGTATAAATCGCAAAAAAAATTTTATATAGTACGAATTTGAGGTTTACTGTTTACATATTATTAATTTTATGGTGTCATTATTATAACGAAATGTACCTACATAAATGTTGAACCAGAGTTAAAATTTTTGGGGCGCTAAAATTATACAACGGTATATAGACCGGTATATTAACGGTCACAAAGTCATATAGAAATTCCATAGATCTCTGCGTCTTCCCTAGTCATGGCGTAGAAAATATAATGTACCTATCTATAGATAATACTATCAATCTATCAGATAATAATAAATTTCATATTTTTCTACAATAAATCTGCAGAAACATTGCTGTTACAAATTACATAAATCGTAGAATTCTTTGGGGAATGCTATATATATGTATATATATATATAACCTAATTGTGGCTATGACTGCCAAAACGATTTACGTAATCTCGGCAAAAAAAAAAAAATAAATAAATAAATAAGTTTAATAATATTTGTTTAAAATACGTTTTTACAATAATATTTTGTTGTTGTAACAACTTTCGTACTATCATTATAATATTCTTGTTTATTGCGCGTCGCGTGAATTCATATTTATTATAATATGGTCGAACCGTTTGTTTTTTTTAAATGTTAACCGACCTTGACCGGAAACATCCGCGATGTCGACGGCGGCGACCGCTCCGGATGCAATAAGCGCTATAATAACAAACAGTCGGCACCTAACTCAAAACGATCGTATCAATGCGTCTACACGCCATATTATAATATATAGAGCAATAATTATTACCATTTTCTTGTATTATCGTAACACAATAATTATCGTAACACAATAATTATCGTACACTCGCGTATAATCACGTTAAAAGTATTCTTCATATTATATACACAGGTAAACATAATAACATACTAATTGTCGAAAATAATTATGTATTTATGTGTGTGTGTAAGCGCGTGTTCGTGTTTTTAAAAATGTTACATAAAACTTAAAACCGGATACCATAACAAGTATACCTATATAATATCACATTTCGCGTTTAATACGTTGATTTATATATAAGATATTTTAATGATGATAAAATAAATTCGCAGATACTAGAAAAAAGAAAAAAATAATTTCAACAAAAATATTATTGATTAATAAAACGTAAGTGTGTTTTTATCAATCGCATCCGTTATGGATATTAGTATAATATATTTATATACTTTATTATTATACTCGTACAGTATAGTATTTATATACATTTTGTATATTATAATTCAGTGTGTCTTTCGGCTTTCACCGAGATATTTTCTAAAAGTACAATTGTATACATTTATTCGAGATCGAAATAGTAAAGGATTAAACGTTCAAAAGTTAAATTTATACAGTCATACACTTATACTTGTACAAATTAAATATTATTTTTAAATGTATACGTTTAGTGAAACTATACACGATATGGATATCCTATAATTACAATATACGTATGTAAAATAATATAAAATATAAAATAAAAAATATAATTGTTTTAGATATTTAAATTATGTAGAAAATTATTATAAGTAGATTTAATAAATAGTTAAAAAAAAAATAATAAATACTATTTTACGATATTTGATTTATAGTATGCGTCTATGCCTCCAGGGGATATTTTTTTTATGAAAAATAATCGTAAACATAATAAATTACGTATTTTTTTGTTTTTATATTATAATCCTCTCTCTCTTGTAAACGTTAAATTTAATAACTAAAATCCGTTTGGGATACACACTTTTTTTTTTTGTTTAATTATCTAAAACAATGTACCTCTACATATTATGTTTAAGGATTATATTTTGTATGTAGTAGGTATAAAAAAAAAAAAAAAATAAAAATAAAAAAAAAATGAAAAAATATTTTTTTAAACTATTGTTTACGTCGAAATACGCAGTTTAATATTATACTCG
Organism: Tetraneura akinire; assembly: GCA_021307375.1. Taxonomy (NCBI): domain Eukaryota; kingdom Metazoa; phylum Arthropoda; class Insecta; order Hemiptera; family Aphididae; genus Tetraneura; species Tetraneura akinire. The sequence goes on along the minus strand of JAIUCT010000001.1, from coordinate 35,980,216 downwards.
TATATCGGGTGAAATATTTCTTATGAACAGTATAAACACATACGAGTATACGTTTAATACGAGGTTTAATATTATAATTTATAATGTATTGTTGGGAATTAAAAATGCAGGTTTACTCTCGGACAAAATATTAATGGACTTTCATTATGTTGTATACGTATATTGTACACGACACACGCTGTATATATTATAAGTATAATAGATCTTTTGAAGATAGTATTTATTTTTGTATACATAGGAACATAATATAATATATTATAAAAATACATTTCAATTAAACAGTTGCGTGCGCACGTTTTATCACATTGTCACTTTTATTTTTTCGTTTAATACTGCGTTTAACTGACTACATTTTATATTAAGCGCGTATTTTTAATCATTAATCATTTTATAATTTTATATACTATTCGTTATACGTCTTATATAAAATATAATATATTAATATCGAGAAATTATCGCGGTTATTATTATTATACCGAATTGATGAATATTATAATAATATATCGCTTATTATTATCTATTCGAATAATAATAAATTTAGACACCTGACTATATACGGTACGTATATACATCACTTTCGAAATTCGAATGAAATCAAAATAATAATAATTATTATTATTAATAACGTTATTATAATATTATTCTTATTATAAATCAGCATCAGCATATTATTATTATTATTATTATTATTATACAGATCTCACGCGCGGGTTTTCACTATATATACGCGTGTATACGTCCGAACTTTCGACCGGGAATCGTAATGTACCTACCTGTACAGTCTCGATATAATAATTAATCAACGTTTATAATAACGGACTTTCGTAAATGTGTACGAATTATACGATGATAATAATTTTCATATTTTTTTTTTTTTCGTCCCCGGCAATAACTGTATAATAATAAATATGCGTCGACGCGATAACCGTCCGGTTTGAATGCATAATATCATAAAAAATTATACTCCGGGCCGCCGCCGTCGCGTTTAGTATATTATTATTATAGTAATAATAATAGAAAAAGCGAGTACATCCGACCAGTTCCGCGACTTCCGAGTTAAATATCAAATATCGTATAATAATACACACTTTCCACGACGAGGAGAATAACAAGATAAAAAAAAAACAAAATATTTTTTTCGTACGTACGTCTCGTGTGCTGGTAGTAGGGTATAGCTGCAAAATAATACTAGGTAGGTACATAATATTATTATAATATTATTATAGAAATAATATTTCGAGAAACGTTCGAACGCGGACGTTTTGTTGCGAAATGAGAATATTTTTTATTATAAAAAACGCGCGTCGGCATCGTTTGACCTTTTCACCGGTCGTTTCGATTTTTTATCTTAAAAATATCTTATTTTATATCATGTTATGTACGTAACACTATAACGAGAAATAATAACCAAAACCGGCGAGCGGAAAAATATTATATCCTATTATCGTTTGGTCGGACGACGAAACGTATGTATAGATTACGAAATCGTAATCGAAACAAGTCGTTCCGGCCGGAAACGACGGATATTATTATAGAAAAAATAAAAAAAAAATGTTAATAATAGGTAGGTATATAATATACCTGTAACATAATAATAAAATAAAAAGTTCTCGGATCAGTGTTATTCAAGCCGATTACGATGCGTCGTTCGCTTTCTTCACGATACATACCTACGCCGCAGTGTAACTACGTTTTCAATCGCGTACGGCTTCCTCGTCCTATGCGTATTTAATATATTAATATAATATTTTATACTCTTATAGGAACAATTTCGTATTGGAAAGCCCATTTAGAGAAATTATTGCGGAATTGTCTATAATATTATTGCTGATACATCATACATAATATAACGTAATGTAATATGTATAACGCGGTTATAGGTAGCAACCGCAGTCCGCAACTATCGTTGCCGATGACCTTTACCATAATAATATAATGAACTATCTTGACGTGTTAATCAATTTTATTTCTCGGCGTGTGTATAATATAATGACATTTCGTTTTGTTTTTATATAAATTTCTTTTTGCTCCAGTCGTCCTCTCGATGCACGTCATCCCAACGTGAACAAAAATATAATTCTATAATTATTATTTTATTACCTATTGTAGTCCTTATGATGGTGTTGCTCAATCGATTTTATTCTCACGAGAAAGGAATAAAATACAAAAAAAAACTAATCGAATTAATATGCAAGTATTTTACGACAACATACCAATAAGGCGTACGATAATAATAATAACAACAATATAACGAATACGACCTTAAAAAAACGACAGCCAGTAACAATACATAATATATAATATTATATTGTCCTGTTTCGGGTCACCTTCGTAATTATATATTATAATATTATGCATAATACGATGTGTGATTTGTACACGATTCCGTAAAATATGTGGGGATAGATAATATCGAGTCGATTATTAGTTAATATTTAAATATATAAGTCGTTCAATATTATTATTAGACTTTCGGCTATGACCGTGAAATTCTCACTTCTACCCTGTATAATATATACCTAGTATAAAAGTATAATGTATAATATAATAGCGAGGTCGGATGAAGTGTCATCGAGAAAATACTTTCGACGTGTAATTGACTTTTATCCTTTCCCCAAGTTTATCGTTCATCTTTTTCTATATAGGTACATATATATCCACTTACTCTGTATATCAGTGATTCTCAATCGGGGTGACATGTCTCCCTGGGGTGACATAATCTCAGTGTATGGGTGACGAAAAAGGTTGAGATCCACTGCTGTATATTCATGTATATTCTGTAAATTTTGCACACAATTTAAAACAATATAATAATATTTATGTTTTCGAGCCTCGCCGCACCATAATGCCAAAACTCTTTTCAAGACTTTGGTCTTTGGCGCGATGAAAATCAGATTAAAATTTAGCATTCAATGTTACGCATAACGATATATCGTATTCTACTTCCTATAACGTGTGTAATTTTATAACAGTCGGCATTATTACGATTATATAATCGTATATGGTATATACCGTTCCGATATTAATTATTATTAATTATCATAATATACTCGTGTAGGCATATATTATAGTCGTGCATATAACTCGCACCTCCGCGTCCTTGCAGAAGACGGTTTTATGATATAAATAATAAAAATTAACCTTTTGTTTTTCGACCAGGACCAATAATAATTATTAAACGTCGGCCAACGCCTGAGAACGTTAAATTATTGTACCCATTGTGCTAATGACACGAAATTTTCCTTCTCGTTTCGGGCTCATAATGTCGAGATATATTATAATACGAAATTGCACTATATTATTATTATTATTATTATTATTATTATTATTATTATTATTATTA
>JAIUCT010000001.1:35956611-35966667 GCA_021307375.1 Tetraneura akinire | reverse complement strand
TTATATTATAAAGTTTTTATATTTATCTACAAAATTTGCAGTTTTAGACAAAAAATTTTTTTATTACTAAAATTTAGTAATAAATTTTACTACTTTCATCTTACTTTTTATTTTAATGTTTTGAAGTGCTTATTTGAATGCTTATTTTGAAGTTTTTAGGCGCCTTTATAAGCGCTTATTTTGATGATTTTAAGTGCTTTAAGTCCCGAACCTTGATAATAATATACAACGATTTCATCAAATTGTTCGATTATGTCGCGATTCATATAAAACACAACATACGAAGATAATATCGAAGATCGCAACAAGTTGTCGATATGGTTGTAAAAAAATAAAAAAAAATTCCCATCGAATATATTTAAATTTGCAAAGTGGATCGCCTACTATGCGTGTTTATATAGTGTAGATACATACACAGTTTGTGTGCATGTTGGACGTGTCCGAAGCAAGACTATATAGGTTTATAAATTTACAGGTGTACTCGTTTGAATTTGTATTTTTAATTTTCTCCGACAACTCGTTTGGAAAATGAGTTCGACCGATCGAATATTACGTCCTTAGGCGTAATATTATAACCGTTATCGTCGTTAAAACCGGAAGATCGATAATATAACAACATATAATAATCGAATTACTCGCCTGTTTCAACCGAATAGTATATCCATTTTTTTGAAAATTTATTATAATATATTATAATTGATACAATTTAGATTACATTTCATAAAATATGCGTACGCATGTATATTATAATTATATAATTATGTATAGTTACATGTTATGTTATTACAGTGATACGGTTATGCATCCGCTCGAAAGACGATTTTTAAGTATAGTTTTACGAGTTTACATTTTTCATGCAAAAAATCTGATGCCATTACGAAGTTTCCGTACGAGACAACAATAATATTATAATTATGATGTGTACGCGTATATAACGTTCAGAATGCCGATTAATATACCGCGGTCATGTTTCGACGGAGCCCTTGGGGTAGTCGAATCTTCCACGAAACAATGACCCCGAATTATTACAAAATATAACAGTACAGCCACTATATTATACGGCCGTTATAGGCATGTTATTATTTTCGAATTTCGACTATATTATTATTATATTTTATTTCTGTTCTCGAAGGTTTAACAAGTAGATAAGCTTTTAGACTTGATACGACTGAACTGGAAACCCTCGGCCGTATCGAAAAGACGAAATAAACATATATGTCTTAAAAATAATCGAAACGTTATTATGGAATATAATATGATAATTATTATAAAATAACAGCAGAAGACGAATGAACGTATGAAATGAAATAATTTTACGAATTATACCGAACAAATCATAACCAGACGCGTTTCTTTATAAATAATATTATTATAAATAGATCAGATTCTATATACAGAATCGTTCACTTCACGAGCCTATAACCACGCCGGACACGCTGTTATTAAAAAAAAAAAAAAAACGTTTTAAATAATTAATTTATGCACAAAATAAAAGTATAATTTATACTATATACAAAAATATTTTTTATTATATTGTAAAAATAATAATAATAATAAATAATAACACACGCTGCGGTATATATTTTTTATCGTCCAATTATTGGCGTCGCGGTACTTTTACGGTTTGTTTAATCGAAAATCGGCCGTTTCCGTTTCGTACACATATTATACTCTTATGTTACATTCGTATGTATTATTATTATAAATTATAAAATAAATAAATACGTGCGTTATTGTAAAACACTAGAAATTTTTTATTTTTTTCTGTATATGTTTGTTATTATTTTTTCGATACGATCCGTGTACTCTCTTATCAGCGTAGCGCGACGTTAATATAATAATAATATACGAATTATTATATTTTATCTTTATAATATTCACACATACGACACCGTCGATCTAATATTATAATATATATATATATATATATATATATATTGTGGTTACCTGGTATATACCATAATTCGTGTACGCGTACCGGAACTGCGGTTTTCCACCATATACGTCCTTGGTCTTCCTGTGATACGTATAGCTAATATACATAATTATATTATATTATAAGAACCGTTGACTATACGTTTTGAATATAACGGGACAAGTTCACGTTTTCAATTTCTTTTTTTCATTTTTTTCGGAAATAAATAGCGTAATATACCTACGTATATTAAAATACGATAAAAATAATATCAGTATAACAGTTTTATAGTTGGATAATTACGTTAAAATAAATCGTCGTATAATAATTTATGCTCAAGTATTATTATAATAACGAAATTCGTTAAAAAAAAATGGGTTTGTCTTATTTTTTGACTGTAATGTTTAACAAAACACGTTAAATACATTTTTTTAATATACTGCTGTTGCGTCATCGTTCGCTATTATTTTTTGAATAATATTTCCATACAAATGCGCGTATATTTTATATTATAATAATATCCGAATGCGGCATTTCAAATTTAACTCGCTGTGTAATAGCGGGCAAATATTATAATCGTATACATTCCCACGTGTTATATTATATCAATCGATTTAATAAGCGCCATAAACACGCAACAATATCATATTTTATACCTATTCATTACCGGGTGATCGCGAGGTTACATCATCATATTTTTATTATAGTTTTGTGTAAAAAATATCCGACGTCGAAATAAACTCATCGGTATATACAATACTATATATAATTATTATACAATCGATGATAATGGTCGTCTTATAAGTTTTGATGATAATATATTATTATTATGAAATTATGATTATAAATTATACTATTATTATAATACGTGTAACGCGTAGAATTATTTAAATATTATCCGTAGGATTATTTTTTTAGTGTTCTTCAGCAAATTTGTGATATTATAATGTATAATATATAATATAATATATTATTATTAGGGTTAGGATGTTTATGATCTTAAAATTACTAAAAAATGCATGCAAATATGCCCTAAAAATATCAAAAAAATGTCATTTAAATATTAATAATATAACTTATAATGTATGTATTAAACATATTTTAAAGTATACATTGAAAAATTTTTAGTTTTATATTGGTTGTACAATTAAATAATTAAAAATAATAAAATATAATATAAATACAAATTAATTTTATAATTAAGAATTGATTTTTGATATTTCTTTTAATATTATTTTTACATACAGGTACTTTTTGAATTGAGTTGAATGATAAGAATTTTTTGAGATTTTCGATTTTGTATATCATAAATACCTATAGATTTACTGTATTCAGTTTGATATAAAATTATATTATTTTGTATTTTTGTTTGTCCTGTACGCAGGAAAACGATTTGGGAGGGGGAGGGTTTGAAAAAATGTATAATGTTCAATATTCAGAAATATCACAACGTATAATACTTTATTTTAAGTATACTCTTATAGTGTATACACATTACTTAACTAATTATTTCAATTTACATGATGTAATAACAAAATCAATAAGTCATATGGTATTTTGACCATTATTATATCAATATGATTTCTTCACAAGTCATTTTCACGTCTCTTTATATAAGTTTAATAACATCAATCCATTTAATCGCTCCTCCTCGCACCAGTCTTGTCGCTCAGATATTATATGTTTCATTCGAAGACGAGAAAAACATCCGGTGCCAATCAAATATTTTATATATTGTAACATACTTATCACTGCTCTTTATCTCACACGAAAATACTCGTAATGATATAATTTTATTGTACACGTTAATTATTTACAATCCACCGCGGGAAACTTTTGAATAACTAATAATTTTTTTTACAATTTTTTATTATATAGTAACATAATTGTAGGTTAGGTCATTTATTTTTTGTTTCTGATATTTCGAGGTGGATTTAGACCACCCTGATTATTTATGATAATTGTTTTTCGTTGCTATATAATATAAAACAATATCCGGGAATAGAAGATATTAATTTTATATGTGTTGTATAGGCTCGATGACATAATAATATAATATTTTCGCATAAATAAAATACATTATACGTATTATATTTGGCGAGCAAGACTATAATACAGATTACAACGATCCGTGCACATAATAAAAAATAAATCTCGGCCGTTTTTTTCCGTTATTATTTAGACACGTCTGGTGTATCATGCACGTTGTATACGTATTATATATTGTATATTATACACATATATAGCGTTATGCGTTGTTTGCTCTTTCATTTGGTTAATGCTGGCATTCGATTATTCCAGTAAAAAATTGTTATAATATATTGTACAAGATATATGGTGCATGAAACGAACCGAATGCGAATGTATATATAATATATATAGTATAGACTCATTGTAAACTTCAATTGTACAACAAGCATTTCAAATAAGGTCATGTATATTAATACAATATAACACGATATACTAAATCTTCTAGATTTGTTTTTTTTTTTTTTTGTCATATTTTTCATTTTTTCATTTTTATATTTGAATACACCGTGTATATATTATGCTATACTATCGTATTGTGTTTCTGTGAAACGATTGTATTCAATGAATTCGTTATATTATGGAGAAAACACTTAAACAATATATATATAAGCGAAATACGTCGATAGAAATATATTAATTATATAGTAAAACACAGGGTGTACCTAATATAATATTATATGATTTGCGCACTCATTTCAGCTTTTATTATAATATGTAGGTACATATATTTATTGTAACGTTTTTATGATTTGTAATATTTAATCTTTATGATGAAAAACATCGTATCAAATAACTATGGAATATATATATAGGTATATCATTCGTGACGGCACGATTTTTGAAGCTGTATAATTATAAAACTATTTTATTTTGTAGTCTATATACGAGTAGATAGACCGTGTTTAATACGCGAAACTCGAAAAACTCGAAAAATTAAAACGCAGTTATAATTTACATAATATGATAGACTATTATGAATACTTTATTTATACGATTGTACACGAAAAAAGTCACACATTATCCTTTTGGACTTGCTATTTTTTTTAGTGTTTATACTATTCTCTTAATATCTAAATAATTGTTCAATTAAATTGATTTTATCAACAAGTTAAGTTTCAATAAACAATAATACTTATAAATAATGAACTTATCAAATACTATTATATAATTTAATATTTATTTGTCCGGTTGGTATCAAATGAATCCAAACATTTCATATATAAATTTAAAATATGTCGTTTACCTACATAAATAAATTTAATACGCGATAATTTCTTTGAGAAATCTTAATGTTAGTTATAATCTAGCAAATCTTATAATTATTATTTCAATTTATCAATTATTAATCTTATTTTATTATAAGAATCATAAATTGTATTGTTTCATATTGATTATATATTATTATTATTGTTCTACAATATTCAGTAAGGCAAATAAAAAACTTAAACCAACATTTTATTTGAAAAAAAAAAAAAACAATTAATTGTAAATTTATTAAGTAATATAATAATAATATCGTGTCTTATAAATTATCGAATAGACAAATATATTATATTAGTTATAAGTCGTATTACTATTGTCTATTATACTACAGTAGTAGGCACTAGGCATTGTTAAATAATAAATATATAGACGCACATTCCGATCGATAAATCGAAAGTTTTACGCGTCATTAATATTGTAATAGTTTATTTTATTATTACAATAGGAAACGGACAATACATATTAAATAATAATAATGATAATAATAATAATAATAATAATAATAATAATAATTACTTGTATTCATTATTAGTAGGTAATATATTATAATGCAATGCGTGTGGAAAATGTGTCTTACATTGATAATAAATAGACACACACTCGTGATTTGTAACTATATTATACACTACACACACAATATAGGTTATATATAAATAAATATTATATAAAAATTATAAAAAATAAAAAAAATATTATATATAAATTATAATTAAATTTTATTTATAATTACGATATATTAGATGTTTATTGAAAAAAGTAATTATTATTTTTTGTATGTTTTTTTACACGTTGTCTACATAATATAAATTAATTCGATTTAGGCTCGACCGCATTATTTACGTTTTGATCGAGTAAAGTTATAATTTTATATCCATATATCTAATCTGTTGTGACTTGTGAACGTTTGAATATGTTATGTAATATTTCATAATATTAAATGAATATATAATATTTATTGTGTATAGGTAAATATAATAAACGTATATATAGTATATAGTTATATATAGTACGGTAAAACGAAACGATCGTGAAAAATTCAATTTATTTTGACCGCGGTATAAGATTTTCATATTCTGTAAAGGTGTATTATAATACAATTGTTACTAGCGCGTTGCGTGCTTGATTGATAGATACGTTTATGGTTAATTCCTAATATAGGGTGAAGCGAAAGTAAATACCTACTTAAATTATTATTAAAATATAATTGGATTACAAAATGTAACATAACACACGACGAAATATACCTCTCCGTTATGGTCATCCTTATACATATTATAAAAATAATAAATAATAATACTCTAAACTGTATTATATTATTATTATTATTATTATTATTATTATTATTATTATTATGCTGCGTCTATAGAGTGCATACATAAAGTAAGATAAGAACGAATTATCGAGAACTGTGTTTGGATATACAATGTCAAATTATATACACACACACACACACAGATCAATATTCTATATAGGCGCACATCGAGTTACGACAATAATACAAAAATGATTTACGATTCTATATCGATAACATATAATATATTATACTTACCTATAACACATTTTACGTGTGAACGTATAAATTTTAAATACAATAGCGTTATTTAGCCTTGTTGTATTATGTTAAAACTAATATCCTACTTGTACGTTTATCAATACGGTTTATCGTTTTTTAATCCGTTCGAATAAAGTTCCTGTTTTCAAGTTTCATCCGAATATAATATAATAATTAGATAACATTTGGTCAATGTTTCGATAATATTTGTTTTATCATTTTATAATAAAAATTTACACTAAATTTAACGTTTTCGTATAATAGTACACGTATATAATATTAATACAATTCAGACTCGTAAAGACTATTTTTTATATTTTATTCAGAATACGTATTCAAAATAGATATATTCAAATAAAAATAATAAAAACAAAGCGTTCAAATACATTTTAAAACTATATATAACATATTGATTTTTAATCATAAAAGAATGTAACTCCAAAACTAAATAAACTGTAATATTTGTTGTTTCATACCTACCAATTTATATATGTTTTTAATGGATATATATTTAATAAATAAAAATTAAAAATAAAAAGGTAGTATTTTAAAATCGAATAAAAATACGTATTGGAATCAAATTTGAAAAAAAGTATACGAAAAATTCGTATAATTTTATAAACATTTATTATATTGTAGGTATATTTTATATGGATAATCGCGGTGTACCGAATTTATTTTATTGATTTCCGATTAATTATATTGCCATAAAGAAATTAATTTTTATATACGTGAGTCCACGTACATATGGAAAACGTATAATAATAGTTCGTTGTGACCTCTATTTTTATTTTATTTTATTTTTTTTTTTTTAGCACGGGTACCATACTGTATTTAGAATTAGAGTAGATATATTATATATATGTAATATGAAGTTTCAATCAATTCGCGATCATGACATTCCTTTCGTCCACGCAGTATAATAATATATTGTCGTTACAATAAAAAATCGTGTAGTTTTTCGTCCGTGTGTTTATAACAAGCGACCGTGGAACGGTACCTATATAGTGTATGTATACCTATCGTATAAAATTATGTACAAAATATATAAAGTACGTTATACGTCACTTCGATATTATAATCCGAAACTAGGACAAAAAATATTGTTTTCCTTAACGGCATAACTACACGATTTCTATATAAATTATACTCTTATAATATATATACGAATCGCGTATATACTTACGTTTTTCTCTATATATACGATTTACGACGAATCGAATGTTATATCTTATATATTCTTGTATATACGAACGATCAAAGATCTTATAAAAAAATTGTTTTATGATACATTTGACGTTGTTAATTTTTCGACGAGATTTTATCTAACAAGTTATATCTGCATACGAAAAATTAATAAATAAATAGTTACCGCGTATACCTGGGACAAAAATGACAACTCGTGGGAGATATAATATTATATTATAATATAGTCAACACGTTTCATTACAACGTCATATTTATTCCGCGTGTTTTTAAATTATTAAATCCTCGTTTCGCACGTTTATAATAGGTATACAAATTTATATACGTAAATTAAAAGCTATAACGATTCTCGAATTTTAATTTTACTCCCGAGTACAATTATTAAGGTTATATTATATAATATATATATATATACGTGTGCAATTTAATCTTAAACTCGTTAATGTTACAAATCACATTTCATCGAGCGTTAGGCTTGACAAAGTCAAAATATATAATATATATATATATACACGGACTTATCGTATAATCAAATTTTCCGAGCATCTGATAATACAGTATATAATGCTTGACGTCGCCTCGAGGGTCATAATAATATTGACGTAGTTATCTTGTTTTCCGAACGTTGCAATACGATTTTACGCGCGGGTTGGTAACCGCGCAATTGCATCACGGTTCGCTAGAATGGAAAATTCGTAATAAAATGGATTACACCGTATAAGAATGATAAAATTATATTTCGAGTACACACACACACACACATATATATATATAACGTATATATTTTATATATAAATTTAATCGATTATTCAGGCGTGAAAATTTGAAGATTTTCACAGTATATATTTTTATCAGTTAATAGTTAAAATATAGTTTTATCTTTTTATTTTTACATATTATTAATATATTACACTCTCCTGCGGTGTGATTACATAACGTTTAACAATATTAACATTTCATAACATATAGTGACCATATTTTTTTTTATCAATGAATAATAATAAAAAAAAATATTGGCTTTTCTTCAAACGGGTTTTTTGTCTAAACATTAATTTTTTATATTTTAGCATGCGTTATATACAGACACGACTTGTTTTAAATATTATTGTTTTGCCTACGTGTTATCATATTTTATTACTAAATATACCGCATGTACCTAGTATATAAAAATAAAAACAAATTCGGAAATGATTAAATAATAAATACGTATACCTATCTGACTGATCTACTGATACAGACAATATGAAAAAGAAAAAGATAACTTTAAATTTATAATTTTGTAAATTATTAAAAACGTTGTAATAATTATTTATATATTATGTGGTAAAATTTAAAATTTTCTATAATAATAAAAAAATTGTGAAAATTATACATATTTTCCCAATATTATTTACGTACACTGTAAAATAATTATTTATATATACGTATAAATAATAAAAAAAAAAAATGTAAAAACTATTATTTAAATAAAAAATAATTTATTACGCCGTTAATTCGATGATATAAATATATAGAATTCGGCAAATTTCCATAACTTGAGTCCAATACAAAATTATATTATTTAAGAAGAGAAATAAAAATAATATGTCAAATTCATATTAGTACCCATTACATAATAATATATTATTAATTATGTGGAAATTTCGATTATGTACTTATAATGTGATAAGGTGCTATAAAAGTGACAGTTGCTATAGTAAACAATTATTATTATTATTATTATTATTATTATTATTATTATTATTATATACTATATCGTCAAATTAACGCCCACATAACATAATATCGATTTGAAATTTATTATTTTATGGTTCGTCCTTTTTAAAAAAACAAAATAATAAAATAATATTTTCTTGTGTCCATATAATATTAGTGTTTTGCACAATAAATTATATGTTATACACATGCACGGCGCGTTTCGTGTTTGGTAGTAATAATTTATTAGTATATCATAGCAATAACGTATTGTTGTGAACAAACCAGTGGAATTAAGTATTATTTTTATTTTTATTATTATTATTATTATTTTTATTATTATTATTATTATTATTATTATTATTATTATTATTATTATTATTATTATTATTAT
>JAIUCT010000001.1:35936111-35956601 GCA_021307375.1 Tetraneura akinire | reverse complement strand
ATTATTATTATTATTATTATTATTATTATTATTATTATTATTATTATTATTTTTGTTATTATTGTTATTAATGCGGATGGTGTCTACGAGAAATATTATTGGTAATTTGGTATATACGTACGCATAATATAATTTATATATTATTTTATTGAGGCCAGTTGCATAAGTCACGTTCGATCATGTCCTGCTCAAGGCGTATTTGATAAACAAAAGATCTTGATCTTGAAAAATAGGTCGGAATATTGCAAATTTTTAAATTTCAGATTAATACAAATTTCACCAACGCGTTTTACGTTTGATAAAAATCCGATGTACCTATAAAATATAATTATACAGAAAATTATAAATGTCCAATTACTTTGTAATACGTATATATTATATATATTTCTACTATTGTTGTTCTGAAACAACAACGTATTAAATTTTTACATTCGAATATTATTATTTCATAATAAATCGTGTAATGTATTAATTCCCATTTAAATCGTATACACAACGTGCATAATTATTATATGTCATTTTTCGGAATTAAAACTCGTTGAATTCACTTTAATTATTCAAAATTCGTACATAAAAAGCAAGGGAAAGGATACAGCATACAGGTGTAAAAAGGAATATAATGTTGAATTTTGATTACAATTTGAATGCAATGATAAATCATTGTATTCGAAAAACGATTCTGATAGCAAAGTACTGTCAGATCTCAGATTTGGGTATTTGCATATTGGATGACTAATTTAGGGGTTTAAAATTAATTCACAATTAATTGGAACTGAGTTAAGTAAAATGTATTAGCTTCAATAAAATTTTATAATTTTTTAAAAAAATTTTGTTGATTTTATAACATTATTGTAAAATATTGAAATGTAATAAGAAGAATACTTTTTTGGATTCTAAGATTTTCGATGAACTAAAAATATCAACATTAAAAAGCTATAAAAAAAATTGAGACTTGGGATTTTTCTAATATTTTGATATCATATTAAGTAATAATACGTGAGTATACTTCAGTAAAATAAACATAAGAAAAATAAACATTACGTTACCAAAATTTTATCACATATATTTAGTATACCTATGTGAATACCCAATAAAATTTTCAAGTATAATAACTCTAAAATTCCTTGAGTTATTGTGAAATATTGAAATCTAATTCGTCGAAATTTCAGTTTTCGTGAAAAATGCTGTTTTTTGTCATTTTTTGGTAGTTTTTTCTATCGCATAGGGTCAACTTTGAGAAATTCGAAATAAAGTAGCAACACATCCACTTTCCAGAAACATATGCTATTCCTGAAAATCGGAGCATTATTTCGAGTAGAAAAAGTATCTAAAAGACACACATCATATAAAACTACATTTTACATTCACTTCGCTCAAAATATAATAATTGATGAGTATAATTTTTGTAAAATTGTATATCATTTATTTTATCCATTGAAAAGTTGTTTTATAACGTTATCATAATTATTATCATCATTGATTAATTATATATTTAAATTGAATTTTAACGTATCTATATAATTGTGACATTGTGATACAATATTGTTGCATATTATTTGTATAAATAGTTACGTTTCGTCCTACGTTTTTTTAATTTATTCCAACACAATCAATTTTAATTTATGTAAATGTTTATTCTGTATGTATATATTTGAAATTCAATTTACTAAACTGTATTTTTGTACATTCGACAATCACCTACACATTGATCGATTATAATATTAAATTAATAATAGTTATGCATATTATGTTTAACGTAATAACGTTGGTAAAAACATTAAAAATTCGTAACATAATATACTTATATAAAGTGTATTTTATCTGTATAATATTATGTTTAGTAAAAAAATAAAAAACAAATTATAATATATTCTGTAATTTAATTAGCATTATCATTTATAAATCCTTAATAAAAAATTAATTAATATCTATTTTTTAAAAAAATGTTTATATAATTTTGTAAAACATTATTGCATCAGGTATAATAATTATTTAGTATACCTCACTCATGACTCACGATAGTTACAATCACAGAATAAATAATAATTTAACTATAAATTAATTTAAAATTTCACCAACGCCTGAAACTAAAGTAGGTATATAGTTTTAATAACAATTGTAATAATGTTATAAATTATATAATATATCACATATTATATTGTATATGAGATGATGAGGCGCTTAAAAAGTTAGAACACAAGAGGGTATAATGTATAAATGACATTTTCAAGAAAAATGGAGTTTAGTACGTCACAGCTGAACTACAAATTTTCCACTTTATTATGTGGTAAAAAAATATCAGTGAATTATTCATTGTATATTGCGATTTAGTATCAAATCACTTATGTGTTAAATCCCAGTTAAAATAATTCATAATATCTTTGTGTATGGTAATTTAGAAAACTATATTTAGGAAACTATGTCAACTTTGAAATTGATTATCTCGAAATTCAATTAACGTCACTTATATAATTATAAGCAGGGTTCGGGACTTAAAGCACTTAAAATCATCAAAATAAGCGCTTATAAAAGCGCCTAAAAACTTCAAAATAAGCATTCAAATAAGCACTTCAAAACATTAAAATAAAAAGTAAGATGAAAGTAGTAAAATTTATTACTAAATTTTAGTAATAAAAAAATTTTTTGTCTAAAACTGCAAATTTTGTAGATAAATATAAAAACTTTATAATATAATTTTTTTTTTTCATATTAAAATTACAAATTTAATAATTAAATAATAGGTAATCTACTATTATTGTGTTTCTTATTATATGTCAGGAATTAATATTTATAGTTTATTTATCTAAAATAAAACGTAATTAAATTATTACAGTGTTAGAATAATTTAATTACCCGTATCTACATAATGTGACTACAATAAGTACATAACGTTAAAAATAAAATAAGAAAATTAATAAATTAAGAGAATACTATTTGGGTACAATACATATTATATTGATGCACAATGGTAAAATTATTTTTAGTTTCAATTTTTTTCTATATTGCCAACAAACATTAAAAAAAAACCCCAAATTTTTAGTATCATGCGTTGTTAAGTTGGAAATATGCAATTAAAATAAGAAAAGAGCGTGAAAAAGCATTTTTCGAATAAATCATTGAAATAAGCAAAAAAAAGCACTTTCAAATTTCATATTTGTAATTGTTGCAACGTGACATAAATTTCCATAGCACTCTGCTAGATTTAATGTCAATCTAAAAAAATAAGCAAATGCTTTAAGTCCCGAACCCTGATTATAAGTTATAACCCTTGCATTCTAAACACCTCACATACGTATCTAGTTTAAAATAATTCTAAATAATATTATTATAATAATTATTGATTATTTGATTAGACACGTCACAAAATACAAAAAAAAACATTTTAAAAATTAGTTTAATTCAGATTATAGGTTAGGTTAGGCTAGGTATTCAGTTTATATATTGTATAAATTATTTGTAATTTTTAAATTTAAATTTAAAATCATTAATATAGGTACTATTATATTATATATATATAATACATTTAACATAATTTATTAATATTTTTAGCGGTATCGTTTATTTTTACTGATCGATTTACAAATTTTTCTAGAACTTTGTAAGGATAAACAATAATCAATTTTACGTTAAAATCGATATAAATTTGTATACTATACTCGGTAGGTACCATAATAATATCATTACAACCATATTCTATTTAGTATAATATACAGTTATGCCATTCCACCGCATTTATCCATAACGATTGTTTGATTCTTACGTCAATTCTCGTGACTGGCGTAATGGGAAATGACTATAATAATAATATGATATTATTATACTCGCCAACTCTAACTATATTATATACCTACGATGTAATTTTGTGCGGACTTACAACCGATTAAAATTTAATAGTAATCAAATTCTTTCGCGATTATATAATTGCCCACACAATTTGTTATTAGAGTTGTATAATATAAACAATATAATAATAATATAGCGGTAACTATATTATAATATTATAAAAAAAAAACACACACACACGAATATAATATTTGAGTGGATTGGATGCATCCAATTTGTAATTATTTACTTTGCTTTATATATATATAAATATAATTATTTCTGAAAGCTACAAATTGAATAATCATAATAATAATAACATTAATAGAGATATATTATAGGTATACCTGTTTAAACACTTTCGTATGACGATGTGTATTAAATTCTCGAAGGAGTTTCTCATCATTCCGAGTATCATATGAAATCAAGAGTACCGTTATTCAAACGTTTTAAGAACATTAAGAATATAATAAAGATTAAATTAAATAAACCCACACGATTGTTAACAAAATATTATGTTTTTTTTTTTTTTTTGTTGTAAAATAACCTATCTATTGATCGTAATGATGTGTGATGACCTAATTCTTGGTACACAATGTGTTACCTATATATATATACTCGTATTTAAATTCAATGAAATATAAAAACTTCAAACAAAAAAATATCGAAACTAAACAAAAGTATAAATTTTATTTTATTTTATTTATAATAAATTATTATTTGTTTCTAAAAAGAAGTAAATAATATAATATAATATAATATACAATGTGTTATGTGCAATTATTAACTTTCTCTGTTGTTATTTATAAATATTTATGAAAACGTTATGTACATGAAAGAACAAAATGTTATTATCATATAGAAATAACCAAAAGTTAACCGACAGGAAGAATTGATAACCGATATCGATTATAATATTTATTTATGATAAATTCATATAAGATATAAGAATATAAATGTGAGAATGCTATACGCGTCGGAAAAATATGACCGCACTACGAGGGTCGTTATAACAATTTTTTTTTAAGAGGATGTCAGCGCACCATTTACCGTCGTCTCAGTTTGTCTAACGAGTAAAATAACTTTACGAACAGAATAAAAATTATATGGCGTTTAGGTAAAATTTAGAGCTATAAAATACGTATCATATTATATAGAAATTAAAAACAAGAATATTTCCATAAATATCGATTAACATATTCGTTGTGTAAAATATGTGTTTTATTAAAAAAAAAATTTATTTTTTGCCAAAAATATATTTAAATTTTAACGAATAAACGTGAAATTCTCAAAAAATATTATAATATTCTGTTTAAATTCAACAAATTCGCAAATCGTGCGCTAACATACGTTCTCTCGAGACGCGTTATTGCCATATTATATCATACGAATATATAATACGTATTATATTTTTTTAAAACGTATTTAAACGTTGATTATCGAGATTTTTTTTTTATAAAATCACCGTATAAAATGAAACTTATACTTGAGCTGTAAACATATTAAAAACATCGAAATAACAATAATACAATAATTAGTAATTATTACAATTATTATCGTAAACGCGCGGGTTTACTAACTAATATAATATATTAATATTTTAAGGTCGCGTATATGCTCGAGAATTTAACGTGCGCAATTTAACGTTAAATTGAGAAGTAATTAGCCGACGCTGATGAATATGACATTTATTCGTGCCATATTAATATTACGTAATACGTATTATATTATAAATTATAGGTGCTTATTATTATTTTATTATTATTATTATTATTTTTTATTATTATTATTATTATTATTATTATTATTATTATTATTATTATTATTATTATTATTATAAGAGACGACTGGTAAAAAAATGTTGTCATTCGACTTAGGTCGGTTAGGGACTTTTGAGGCGCGTGTTCGTTCGTTTAACGAGCACACGACTCGATGACTAAATATTATAATAGGTACTTATAATAATATAATAGGTAATATACGCGTTTTCGTATAATATTATTATAATAATACGCCGTTTTCAGTCGTTTTCGGTCGGTTCGCGAGTGTTTATCAGTCTAAGCTTATATAAATGTGATATTGTTTTCGTATATTATAATAATACTCTTTCGTATTATAAACGTATAATATAATATACCGGTCGAACGGCCGTCACGATTTTTTTTTTTTATTAAATTTCGTGTTATCTACCGTCTCTTTTTTTTTTTTTTTTTTTTTTTTATACCGACTTTAGACGTTTGTATATTATGATACGGATAAAGCGAGACAGAAAATTATGTAGCCGACGAGAACGCGTGTGCGAGACCATTGCACGTGCTTATAATATTATAATATAGATTATATTATTATTAATACGCGTCGTTCGGTTTACGCGAGAATGAAAATTCAATTTCATGCGTTATATATGCGTTATTACCGTAAGACGTTGCGGTCAGATTTTTCCGTCTTTCTTTCGATGTATGTTATTATAAGTACGTATATTTATTATAATACACATACCCAAAACCATCGCGATGTTTTTTTTCTCTTCTTTTTTACGTCCGTTTGTCCCGTTAAAACGGACGCGCGTAACGTTTTCTCTCTGTCTATCTCTTTACGTTTAATTTTCTTTTTCCACGTCCGAAACTAATTTTTCCCCCGCGCTTATAAAATATAATAAATGTATATTCATTACAAACCATAAACGGATACGTCCGACATAAAATATCGCTTCTCGTCTCGGAAATTTATCGATATAATAATTTTTGTAATATAATAATATAATACGACATTGTCATAGGCGATAACAATATTATATATATTATTTTTATTTATTATTATATGGTCGTCTTTGTTAATTTATCCAATTATTATTAAACTTATTGTTATATTTAGACGACGAACGGAACTGTTAAAAAAAAAAAATCACACCAGGAAATTATTAGTTGGTATCCTGGCGCCGTCGAAACGTTTAAGATGCGATGGAATACATAAAATTGTAAAAATAAAAAAATTGTTGGTCGCGTTATGATAATAATTATTTAACAACGAGCGCATTATTACTGCACACGACGTGATGATGGGAGTCTGCCTTCGAGGCTCATAATAATATTTAATATTATACGTTTTTATATACGTCGTGTGAGTAAATAAGAAAAAAAGAAACACGACGAGAGAGCGGTGAAAGACAAAGATGAACGTCATTTTTACAAAAAAAAAAAAAAAAAAAGAAAGAAGAAAGAAGAAGAAACAAAGATAATAAATTTCGACGGTATATTTATATATTATTATTACGACGAGGTATATACCCGGTATATTATTTTTATACGGTTCGTGGTCCATGGAAAGGAAACGTTTAAAATTTAATAGGACGCAATTTACCGAGATCTATCATATTATAATAGTAATACGAAATACACGACGACGCGTGTACGTAATATAATACGACGACTGGCCTTATTTATATATTATTTTTTAAACAATTATTATCTCTATATATGAATTATAATATTATATTTATATATCTTTATGTATATACGCGCGAACGGAGATTATAATTTATAATAATTATATTATGTATAAATTATTTTCACGACGTATTGCCAATAGAGTAGGTATTTATTTTTACTGTTGTATTAATACACAAATTTTAATATTTTTTTTAAAGAAAATTCACGTCTACATTATAGGTACCGTTTATTATAATGTTATACGTAACGATCGATATTATAATAACAAAATCGAATCGCAACGGGTCTTATGTATATGATGTGTGTACATTTTATTGTAATGGTTATATAGTTATACGAATTTGTACGATTATATTATGTTGTTTATGTAGAGCGTCAAATATGAATTGTCCGTTACTATAATATACACAATATATTATTTTATATAATATTGTGCATATCATTATCTATTATTATTATTATTATTATTAGACATATAGAACGTATTATT
The DNA here is from genome assembly GCA_021307375.1 of Tetraneura akinire. Classification (NCBI taxonomy): domain Eukaryota; kingdom Metazoa; phylum Arthropoda; class Insecta; order Hemiptera; family Aphididae; genus Tetraneura; species Tetraneura akinire. The sequence goes on along the minus strand of JAIUCT010000001.1, from coordinate 35,948,840 downwards.
TTCTGCAGACATTGTCTCGTCGTTGTTTACTCTTTAATATAATATTTTGACATATCCGCTATACCGTTGCACGTTGTTATTATTATTATTATTTTTGTGTTTTTTCGTTGAAAATTTGTCCAGATAAAAATATTTTACGCTATCTTTACGCAGGATATTTGTCGCGGATTATATCGCGATTATTGTGTTTAGAGTTTAGCAATAACGTTATAATACTGCAGTTATATAATAATCTTCTTATTTTGTATTTGAAAAATTTCATAATCATTTTAATATTTTCGGACGTTTGAATTTTTGATATCTAATTTCAAGAAAAAACAAAAAAAAAATCTTATAGTTCATCTAATATTATTATTACCTGCAGTATATAAGTATAATAGGTTAAAAATTTTAGGGGGACTAAAATGACTTTTGGGAATGATATGCCTTCTAGCACCCCCTCTAATTATTTTACGTTTATTGTTTCGTTTTTCAACATATGTCACTATAATAGATATCATTTATCACTTTATCAGATTATAATAATAAAAAAAAAAAAAAAATGATTGTTGGTAGTTTTAATGCGGGTAGTATATAGGTACAATAGTTTTGGCCAAGTATGCATAGTTGGAAAAAAAAGATGTTTCGGATTTGACACTTTGTCCATAACCTACAAGAATTTAATTATATTAAAATTTCGAATTACAACGATTTGTTTAATCAATATTCAATATATACATTATTATACACACAGACGCGTTTGAATTTGTTTAAGCCAACTTTAACTTAAAATATTTTTATTTAGAATAAAATACGTTCAATAGCATCACGCGAATATTGGATATAAAAAATATATAGATGTAAAAATATTTGGGTTCGCGTGCAATCTATTTGTTGGAAGGACTTTGAAGAATTTATATAAGTATAATGATTGCTGCATTCGCCCTTGTATTATATAATATGAAACACGATGTAATATTCACCACTTAATTTTGTAAGCCGTCGAAACGGACTTACGACACAATTCGCAAGTTTAAAACTTCACGAAATTACGTTATATAATATATATATTATATTTATTTTCGACGCTGTATTATTAATAATATATTGTTTTTCTCGACCCCATTACCTTTATATTATGATTAAGTAATAATATTATAATCGTTATTTATTTTTTTTTTTTATTATTCAGGTGCTAATGGCTTTCGAACATTTTATCCCTTCGAAGTTCGTGTTTTCCGCCGATTACGCGCCCGTCATCAAAAACTTCCCCATGCTGGCGGCGTTGGCTGAGGCGTGTCTTTGGCCGGTGGTGTTGCTCCTGTTCGACGACCAGTTCGTGCCGAGACTATCGAATTTATATCGCAGACGGAGCGCATCAGACCGAGCAAAACCACCTCAAGGTATATATTGTTATATAAAATATAATATTTTTTTTTTTTTTTGACGAATAATAATAATAATATATTAAAATATATATTTCCATTTCCCGCCAACTGAAAATATGTGTACCGATAAAATAATATTTTGTGCAAGCACGCGTCTAATGTGCGTCAAATCGACTCGATTCGTATAAGTATCGATTCAATTTTTTCTCGTTTCTAAGATATAAGTACAACGTATAATTTTTTACAATTTATTTAGCGGGTTTCATATTAATAATATATAACCATTAACATAATAATTTTATATATTATTATTGTGTCCATTGACGCGATACGTGTAGAAAAATGATTTAATATACCTACCGTTTATTATACATAATTATAGAGCAGTTTCTTTTTTTAACGGTAGGTTTAATTTTAAAATTTTTAAAGTTTTGACTTTCATTCGAGTATATAATATGTTTTACCGTATAACGATAACCGTCAATAATACATAATAATATTACAGGTTAGGTTATAAATTTATAAATATATTTTCGTCGCATGGACTTATAATCTCTTATATATAATAACGTTTATTTAAATAATATAAATATTTTTCAATATAAATTTTGCACTTAATTTTATAATAATTCATATTGAACACATATTGATATTATTTTATTAAGGTAGTATTTATAATATATTAAGGAAATAAATTTTTGAATATTTCATTAAATATAGTACATTTCATTTATAATACTATAGTAAAGTCGACAATTCATAATTTTATTTGAATTATGAGTATAGATATATAAGTGTAACCTCGTTAAATTTTAAACGAAAATTCAAAAGTTATAACGTGTATGATAATAATAACATTATATATACATATTATGTAACCGCTGTGAAATACGCATTACCGAAATGCTATTATTCGTATAAATATACGATGAAATTGTTTGGACGAACGAAACCGTTGTGTTCCGAAAAAATCGGAAATGGGTATAATATATTTCTGAAATGTACCAAAATGATTTGTGGATGAAAGCGAATCGCCGTAACATATATATAATAAATAAACCGTAATGTTTTATAATATATATGAAATTCTCATAAATTGCATCGCGTATACATAAAGTGTTGTACAACGCGCGACTTTGACAATAATTTAAAAAATACAAAAATTTCCGTATTACTTTTTTATGTTATTAAATTAGATTGTTGTAAACTTCACTAAGTTAGTGCACAAACTTGTGAATAACTTGTGATAACTCAATAACGAATTCCCATTTATAGTATTAAAATGCGCATTCAATGAAATATTGAGGGTGCGAAAACTAGGATATAAATTGATATTTATATTGTTATGGAAATAAGAACTTTAACGAAATTATTAGGAATGTTAAGTGCCCCAAACCCCCTCAAATTTCGTTTATATTTACTAATTAATTTCATTCTATATAACCAAAAAGAACGAATGGTTCTTCCGGTTGATGGTCATCTGTCCAAAAACAAAAAAAAAGTGCATTGCAATATCTATTCTCTGTGTTTTAAGCTCAATAGTACCAATTATTTAATTGCAATTAATTAGTATAATTTATATTTATCAGTATAGTGTATTTATGATTTTTTTTTAAATTTACTAAATTTTATAGGAATATAAAAAACCCAAAATAAAGTAGACAATTTTTTAAACTTAAATATTTATATTATTATCAAAATGCCGGAGTAATATTATCATCACCACTCGTATTATATTGTTAATATTTTACTTCTTATATTAAATATAAAATTTTTATCTTACAAATATTGATACAATATTCTATAGAGCAGTTATGTAAAAAAAATATTACCTATAATTTTATATTTTTTTATTATGATTATGATTATAATGTTTTGTATAATTTTATATTATATTAGGCTTACACGGCAAGTTCCGACCATACAACGGTTCGTTACAAGACGCCCGAAGGCCTCCTCAATCTTCAAACTGCGGTGGCGGCGGCGGAGAAGCTGTCCGATTTCCCATCACCAACGGATCGTTATTTGCCAGTCTGGACGGCAGAGTTCCGGTTTTGCACAATTACAGACGAGGTTAGAAAAACACACTTCTTTACGCGAGTATATTGTGTGGGTATTTAAAATATAGGTATTCAAATTATATACGAACGGTATTTTAAAATAAAAAAAAAAAATACGAATACGAAATTATAAAAAGAGAAACGATTATTTAGTTAAAGTTTATATTTATTTTACTCGGTAAAGCATAATGAAATTCGCTAAATTTTATAATAAATTTGTACATACGTAAGAGATATTATAATAAATTATAATATTTGAATAATTTAATGTTTTCGCGCGGATTTGAAACATTACGAAATAATAAATAATAATAATATAGACATTATATTATACATTCATTGTTGACAAATTTAACATATATTATACAATACAGAAGACAAAAATCAATGATGAATCAACACAAATTCTAAGATAGATATAATACATATCTACTTACTAGGATGGATCAAATAAGGCTAGGTCATGGTTATAATAGATGTAAGATTTATAAGATTAACTCTTAATCGTATACATTCGTACGGGACATGAAAATATAATATGTAAATACTTAAACCAATTATAATATATAGGAATAATATGCGACGTTAAAAATAATATTTATAATATTAATTTCTCGAATATTTTATAAATATATTACGTCCAAGAGACCGTGGTTAAAATATTGGATGTGAACATTATCGTAAAAATGAAAAAGAAACCGCGTTTATGGTATATAGGTACTTACAATCTTGTGTGCATATACGGCACAGTACTCTCGCCGCGACTACAATAATAATAAATTAATAACTATATACATAAAATAATATACGTAAACTTGTAAAATCATAGAAATTTAACCGACAGACTATTTTTGATGTACCCATAACACGCACATATAATATGTTCAACGACTATATATACGTCTCGCAGTTATACCCCTACGCGAAAAGATTAGAATATTAATATTATATAGCCTTCATTTTTCGTTTCCCGTTATACCTAGGTATATGTACGTATATAAATATAATATACCTTGGTATATACTATATATATACGTAAATATAATAATAATAATATTCGCTCGTAAAATTCCTTGATTTTTATGCACATGTACGCGTTGGGTTTGTCGAATAGCACGTCTGTGACTTTCTCAAAATACACATATTATTATTATTAGGTATTATTATTATGGTTTATACACATTTTATATGTGTATTCCGTCGTCGGAATTCGCCTCATAACATAATAATATAAGTCACGTTATGATTATATTATTATACCGCAGCCATGCTAACCATGAACCGAGTATATACCTATATATATAATATATTATATATATATATTATACACGTACATAATATAATAATACCACCACCCGATTTCATTTATATATTGTATACACACGAGAGTATAAATATTATACTCGCGTATATATAATGTACCGAAAACGAGCATGTGTGTGTAGTGAAATTTCGAGAAAGAAAAAAAATTCGACGTAACGTTATTTAGGTATTTTATATAAACGATTTGTCGTCGACTTCTTCGTGACAATATAATATGATATATTTCGAGCGACACGGACGTTATATCTTATATAGTGATAATATTCGATTTTTTTTTTTTTGAAGAATATAAAAAATCATATTATATTATATTATATACCCACCTGTAATGTTTTCTCGTAATATTTTCCTCGATCGCGTTGACGAATTTCACGTTGAAAAGTATATTATTTATAAAGTATTATTGTTATTATTATCATTATGGTCATCCTCATCACGTTTGTTATTTACAAATAGTATATAGGTACAATAATATATTATATTATTGTGTGTAGTTTTTCGATTTTCTTCGCTGTTCCGACCCGAATACTCGACGCGTGTCTAAATCAGGTTCGAAAAATGTTATCATTTTATTTTTTAAATTCAAATCTACGCGAAATTGTATTTTCATTTGGTTTATTATATAAATTTATATCGTATTATTATTTAATACTTCGATTTCGAGGCGATTTTTTCTTATTTTCTTATTTATATATTATTACCCATATATATTCGTATTTTATTTTTTCTAGTTTTCAACCCTGAGGGTTGGTTTTGCAGTTTTCCATAAATTCTCCACCCATCCCTGTCATTAGCTAGTCCCAAAACCTCTTCAGTTTTTTGTAATTGGGGTTAGTATCGATTATCAACTTTTTGATGTAAGATGTTCTTCTTGGTCGTCCTCTATCTCTTCTGCCATATCTATCTTCCCTTCTAGTATATTATAGTATACAACAGCTGCTCTTCTTCGTGTCTCAGGACATGGCCAATCATATTCCATCTTCTTTCTTTATATACAATATAATCTTTATATATAACAGTATATTATAACTGTACATTATTCCCCCCGCGTTCTTTATGTGTTTATTATATTACGTACGATAAATATTTCGCGGACAACACGACTGGCCGAGTCTTCGTCCAACACAAATACCGTCGTATTATAATATTATATTATTGTACACTTGCGGTCGTGTCGAAACGACAAAATAATAATAATAATAATAATAATATACGATGTGTCGTGCTCGATCGTGAAGAACAAAAAAACATGTAACGCAAACACGCGCGCGCGGTCACATATTTTATTCTTATTCATTTTACGTAAAATATACCTATATATTATGTGTATATACAGTTTGCTATTATAATGTATACACGCGTATACAGCGCGATCGCGAGGATTAGACAATTTTACGTTGAAAATGTCAAAATAATTTGTGAATTTGTGATACACTCTGTATTACGAGTATGTGTACACCGCGCGTCGGTGCATATAAATTATAAAATAATACCGTTTCACGTACCTATATATTAAAATATAGGTATAATATACCTGGTATGTATACACGTTCGATATTCAGGTCTTGGCGATACGTGGATACGTCTCATTATCTGGACGTGTTATAATATATTTATATTTTCGAATTCTTCGCCATGCGAGCGACTTAAACGCTATCGTGTTGTAAGTTGTACACTATACGCGTGATATCGTACCTATAATTATTATTATACGGATAACGCAGTTCACGTGTTTGAACCGAATATTATTTTTCGTTCGTACTGGGCCGATACTGTTACGAGTCGCATCGATTTAAGTAACACGCGAGTATAGTCAACTTTTTTTAGTATAGCCCCTAAATACCGGGTTAAACGCATGGTTAAAACTTAAAAGTCAGGTATATACCGTATACAACCTTTTATAAACCGAATTATATTATACATAGAATTGAATTTTGAATGGGTCGTCGGCGAAGCGTATAAAACTTAAAATCTGATTTAAATTTAAAAAAAAAAAAATGTTTACGTTTAACGTAATGACGTTTGATAGAATTTATAGAACAAAACAAACGGAGTGTTATTTTACTTTCTTCGTATATAAAAATAAAATAATTATTTTATCATATAATACTATAATGTAGTTAACTTGGTGCTTATTATGAATTCAGTCGTTTCAGTTTGTGATAACGATAATGTACCTATCATTAGACCTGTGTTTTTATAGGTTATAGGTATAATAAAAAAAAAAAAAAAAAAAAAAAAATATTAAAATTTTGTACATTTAAAACGATGCAAATCGATCGTTCATGCATTAAAAACAGAAAATCAAAAGTATAATCCGACTCTTTCAAATGAGAAATGACTCCTATTATAATACACCCAAAGATTGAGAACCACCGTTTACGTTTTTGACGTTCGGAAAATTTAGTGGTATTTTAGTTGTAAATTCGTTTGATTTTTTTCTCTTTGGTCTAACTGTTTACTGTTATGTGTTTTTTTTTCTACAGTTAATTACGATTCGGCGACACGTTGAAATCCGTCAACTGCGAATATTAAATTACTTATTTTTTATTCGTCCAGTCTGTCTCTCTCTCTCTCTCAGTCTCTCTCTCTCTCTCTCTCTGTCTCAAACACACACTGTAAAATCTATAATAAGCCTTTACCGATGCAAAACGAAAATAATAATAATAATAATAATAATATAAAACGACTCCTACGAAATGTATTCGTCACCGAGTGCAAAACCGTATAATAATTATAATATACATCGTAATCGTGTATTTTGTTTGATAATAATTAACATAACATATATAAAATTATGACGTAAATTTTAATCGTTCGCATACGAATATTACGAATTTATATCGTTTTTCTGCGAGTTTATATTATTATTATTGTTACAAGACCGATTAAATTTTAGTTTAAAATTTTAACTGCACGACGGTATAGGTGTGTTGTTATTATTTCTCAATAACACGATATATTATTGTTTGTTATTATAAGTATAATAATAATAGGCGTGGGTGAAATTGTAATTATACAATTATACAAAAACAAAACACGTATATCGTACTATATTTCACCGGAGAAATTCGTACTCGTATAAATTACGTAAAATAACGTACCTACTTGTATGTATAGTTAAATCGTTTTTTTTAGGCGACAATAAATATAATAATTAGTCGAAAGCCTTATATACGCTTAAATATATAATTGTCTTTTTTGTCTTGGTCGGTACGACCGTACGACTAATTGGTTTTACGTTTCTCATAATTTTGTCGGATTCCGAACTCGTTCGTGTAGGTTTGATAAAATTAAAAAACGAAAAACATACGGTAATATTCCTTGACCGATTATTATCGTGAACGGAAATTTATAATATTATATCGTATATAATCGTTTTCTTTTCTCATCTGCGTGGTTATTGCGCGTGTTATTAGACGATTGAAATAATAAACTTTGTTATTTTTTCTAGGCGTTAGGACGCTGAGCGGTTTGTTGATGCCGCCACCGCCCCCGCATTTCATCCACACCGTCACCGACTCGCCGGACGGGGGACAGTGTTGCGACGACGGCGAAAACCATCGACACCACCAACACCAACAGCGTTCGCTGAGATTCGCCAACATGGTGTCCGCGTCGGCCATCGGCGGCGATTGCAAGCAGCCCGTCATAGTGGACGATTCGTCGACGCCCGCCGACAGTCTGGACGACGCGATCAACGTGGTGGACGGCGGCCGCGCGTGCGACAATCGTTTGCCGCAGAATTTGCAACAACTACGTGAGAAGTTATACGCTCAAGACGATGACGACGATGATGACGAGATGGACAACAGCTGTTGCGGCGGTGAGCGCGAAACGAAAACGGCCGCGGACGGTGTCGACGATTCGTCGGACGACGAGTGCAATCGCGGCCACGACCACTGCGACGAGAACGAGGACGAGGACGAAGGCGAGTACGCCACGCTATCGGCCCGGAGCGTGTGCTCGGCCACGACGGCGGCCAACGACGATTTCGAATATTTTGCCGCGGACAGGCCCGGCGGTGGCGGTGGCGACGGAGAACCACCGTCACCACCGACGGTTCCAGCCATTATCAATCAGTCGCCCAACAGCGGCCGTACCGCGTATCAGAGAGCGCCTACAAGGCGCGCCAGACACCATCATCACCATCACCAGCAACAGCAACACAAGAATTCGCGCCACCAGAACCAGCCGCAGTTCCGCCATGCACATCAGCACCATCACAGGCCGGCGTCGCGTACGGCGTCCAATCCCGGCCTACCGCCGACCCCGCCAACGCCGCGTAGGCCCAATGCCCGGCTCACCGCCGTGCTTTCGGTCGACTCGCTGGTCGCCGCCCAAGCAGCGGACGCTACTGCGCGTTATCCACGTGCCGGTATGCAGCAACAGCACCACAACCTACTGCAGCATCACGTCGGTAGACACCGCGGCGGTTTCGGCGGCATAGCCGGCAGGCGGTTGGGCGGCGGTCGATCGGGCCACGGTTATCACGGCGGCAGCGTGCCCGACCTGAAACGAGTGTTCGTCACCGATTTCCTATGAAAAAGGGAAAATTGACAAAATCCATGATTGATTTTTTCCGTATGATTATATAAATGATTACGACAGCATTCATTTACACGATAATTTATATACTATATTTATCTTGCACGTGGGTGGTAAAAATTTTAAATTTATCGTTATTTGAAACGAAATAATAATAAAAAAAAAATTGTCTCTAGAAATATTCGTTTCGATAATTTTTTTTTTTTTTTTTGTACGGGCTGAAAATTTATTAATATCGTATCAGATATTTTATTATGTATTAAATAATAATTTAAAATATTCACGCGACCGACGGTCATTAATTTATTATTATTAATTAACAATAATTAAAAGTCGAATTTTTATTCGTTATGAAATATTTTATTTGTACGAATTTTTTTTTTTTGTGCGACTAATCAACATAATATTATTATTTTATCCGTACTTAGAAGGCGTTATATTTTATTTATTTTTTTTTTTCGTTAAGAAATCGACCAAAGACGCGAAATTTTATCCGAGTTGTTGTTATATAAGTTTCGTACGTATAATTATATTTATTATAATATACAATCGCCCTCGTCTCTGTTATATAAACATATTATTATTTTAATTTAATTTATAATGTACTGCGGACTAAGTTGTTTTTTTTTTTATGTTTATTTTTTAACACACGGTGCCAATATTTCGTTGTAAGATTAAAACGTTTTATAGACTATATTATTATTATTATTATTATTATTATTATTATTATTATATATTGCGTTCTTAAAAGTTTAATTAATTTATATACGCGTTTATTTTATTGTACTTTTAATATATAATTATTATTATTATTATTACATTTTGTAATTGATTATTTTGTTTTTGTTTGCTATTTTTGTAGTATATATAATCGAGATATTTTATTATATTTTAGTCGTTTATTATTAATTATTATAATAATATTATTTAGTTGATTATTGTAATATTATATTATGTGTGTCGTATATTATTATAACGTCTTAGATGTATTCATTATGTTTTAACGATATTAATTTCTTTTTACGATTATTATTATTAATTATATTACATAAATATATTATAATATTAAATTTATAAATTAAACATCTAAAAACATTAATTATAGTTTTTATTCCACAACGCCGTATACTATATTTTATATATTTTAATATTAACGTCTATATAAATAATAATAATAATAATAAATAAATAAAAAATAAATGAATAATTAAAAAATATTTCTTAGTCTATAACATTATTATGGCAGCCTTGAATTATTTTGAATATTATTTATAAATGAAATATTCTCGTATTTAAATTTCATAAACGCACATAACATCCGCGTAGGCGTACTATGACAAATACGTGTAATGTGCCTTGTTCTTATACATAAACGAACGTTACAAAACGATCGTAAATTATATTATAATATTTTAGTGTTCCACAGCCATCATCGTTTTCTAATAACATGTAATATTATATTGTTTCGAATTTTTTTTATAAATATTATCCACTTCCCCTCCAATAACATAATAATACAATATAATAAAATATCGTGGAACAAGAAAATAATATACCATGGTTAAGTCTTAGGTACGTATGTAGATATAATATATATATATATTTTATAGTCTTTTTTTTTTTTTTTTTTTAGTTTTCAACCCTGAGGTTGGTTTTGAAGTTTCCCATAAATTCTCCACCCAACCTAGTCATCAGCTATAGTCTCTTCAGTTCTTTGTAATTGGGGTTAGATCAGCATCGAATATCAACTTTTTGATGTAAAATATTATTGGGCGTCTCCTGTCTCTTTTGCCATCTATTTTCTCTTTTAGTATAGTATACAACAGCTGTTCTTCGTGTCTCGGAACATGGCCAAATATTATAGTCGTTATTTTTTAATAATAATTACGTATGCGCTTGTAATACGCAGTGATCGAAACGAGTCAAAATAAGTGCGAAGGGATGCCTGTATCCTGTAGTTATGTGTTTTAATAAAAAATTTAAATGTTTATACATTACCGACTAATATTAGTCTCCCCTACGAATGTACTCATTTAAATCTAATTCATATTCGTATAGTATCTTAAAATTAAATTACGCTCATACAAAAATTATTTCTGCATGTCATTGGTCTCCGTATATGATGGTATATAACCAACCAGTAACCACACTATACGAGTATATATGTACAAATTTTTCGATATAATAATTTATTTAATATTATAAAATGTAATATGTAGGAGGGGTTATTAAGGGTATAATATACTTAAGTGGAGGGATGGATTATTGTGTTAACTAAATAAAGTATATAAGGATAAAAACTAAGTAAAGGTATAAACTAGGGCAACCATGTTTAAAAAAATGTAATTCAGGACCAAAATATTATTCATAATATTTTTAAATTAATAAATATTTATTTTTTTGTTTTTGTTTTTGTTTTTTTTTTTTTTGTTTTATAATTGTGAAAAAATAAAATTTTAAATCATTAAAGATTAAAATTAAACACATAAGAACAATTTTTTGAAAAATCTACGTAAGGTAACCGTTGCCAACAACAATGTGATACAACAATAATAATTAATAATGGTAAAAACAAAAATACAAAATGCAATTGAAAAGTATTGAATCTTATATTATTCTATTCATTTCAAAAGTTTTAAAAATTATAAATTAATAGTAAGGCAAAAATCGGGGACGGACTTGAAATTACGAGACAAAAAGTGTCCTGAGAGGATTTATCAGGACAGGAGACAGGACACAAAGCCAAAAGAAAGGACAATTCTTTATAAAATAGGATGTATATAGTCACCCTAGTTCTATATTATAAACCGTAATTTTTTATGACGTTTATATACGAGTAGAGGTACATTTATATTATTTAAAAATAATTAAAATATTGATTTTAATTTCGTATAATTATATTTAATCGACAATATCGTATATAGGTATACATTATAATTATACATACAGAATACAGTTTACATACTAAATATTTTATTTTTAAAACGAAAATTATTTTTATTTTAAATTAATATTTATATTATAATATATTGATTATGTGAAAAAATATTAAAATTTAATATTATGTATATACGCAAAATGTTATCTGTAGATTTCGAACGATATGATGAATGTATATGATAATGTATTAATGTATAATATATTGATCTTAAAAAAATGACATGCATGCAACATATCTTTTTTTATATATTTTTTTAATTTTTTTTTTTTAGGAATAATTGATATTTGTTACTAATTGATATTAATTATTTTAGCATAATTTTTTCAAGTTTTCGAAGTCGTTTTTTTACATTCTGAGCGAAGAATTTTTTATTTTTATGCCTGAAGACACTTTTACTACCCAAATAATGCACTAATATAACCAAATAACTACCTAATATAACCAAATAATGCACAAATTTTCACGAATAGGCAATAGTTATAGTATACTA
>JAIUCT010000001.1:35919980-35936101 GCA_021307375.1 Tetraneura akinire | reverse complement strand
AAAATCTCTAGTATCAATTTTTTTTATAGCTGTTTAAAGTTGATATTTTTAGTTTAAACGAAAATCTTGGAATCCATACGAATATTCTTCTTATTATTTCTCAGTTCTATTACAATAAAAATAAATAGAAAAACCAAAAAGTTAGGAAAATTTTTGAAAATTTTTGAAAATTTTATTGAAGCATAATGATTATTAACCTAACCTATATGTGTGATAAAATTTTGCGTTTTAAATATTTAATAAAAAATGTCAAAATTTTAATAAATATACCTACATTATCTGACTGAACTTCACTCAGAATCGTTCTTGGAATGCGATGGTTTATCATTGATTTCAAATTCTAATTAAAATTAAACATAATGATTAGCACACCTATATTCCTTCGCAGGAGTATCCTTTCCCTTGCTTTTTTTTTTTTTTTTTAATCGTTAACATGGACTCGTAATTAAATCATTAATTATATTTGTTGGATTTATATTTTATGTTTCTCGTAACTACAGTGCTATCTATTGGTAAAAATATTAAACTATTTATTTACATTTTTATAATTCATGTAGCCTACAGATAGCGTTGTATATTTTATAATTGTCAAAATATTATAGTGTACCGTCCTTCAGTAAACCGAGATCAAAGATTTTGTAATAATGTTTACGTCCATTCATTGGTGTATTTAGAATTTAGGGGAGGGCGCCAGTGCGCCATAACCATTTTTTTTAGTGATATTTTTAAATAGATAATATTGTTTTTTATCTATCTCTATCCCTTCTTGGGTCAATTTAATATTTTCAGATTTTATTATGCCCCCATTGAAAAAATCCTAAATACGTTACTGCGTCAAAATTTTAAATGAAAATTAATATACATTATTCGAAAAATGAAAAATTTACAAGCGATCAATTTTATTTTAAACTATAATATACAACTTACGAGTACGTTATTTTTTCTATTATTTTTTTTATCGTATAACATTGGATTGGAAAATACAAGTTTTGAATATTTTTCGTCAGTTCTAAAATTTGTATTATAGGTACTATCATCATTTACCGTTGGGAAACGTAAAAATTACCTACATCTCGACGTTCCCCATTCGATGTTCACGTCTATAAGTCGAAATCGAACGAATTTTTTGTCTTCATATTTAAAATCTTTAATCTTTTAATATGTTCGTCAAGTTAAAAATTAGAGAGGGCTGTACCTACCCGAGTAGAGTTAAGTCGGGTTAGGAATAGGAATATTTATTTTTTTTTTATTATTTTACAAATATTATATTGCATAATTTAATCAATATTCAATACGCGATTCCTTTATAGGGGGATCCGTCCCATTCATCGCGCCAATTTTTAAAATTACACGGAAAGCATAATACAGTATAATAATTTTATTACGAAAAACCGATAAACGTTAACGAGAATTTATCGTACGAAATATAATATAATATTAATATATTATACATTTATACGTACATTATTTTTACGATTTATTTATTTTTTACATTTTTTTTTTTATACTTATTATGGTGGTAATCATACGGACGGGTCGTTAGAAAAAAAATTTATAAAAAAAATTCCGACGCGGAGTAAAATAATATTCGCGGTATGGTTATGAATTATTATCGTTTACTTCGTATTATTTATTACGGGTAATATTTAAACCTCTCTTGTTGTTATGCACGTGCGCGGGGGTGGATATTTTTTTAAATCGTCTCGACAGGTCAAAAGTTTTGACCTAATTTCCGAGGGGGTTAGTCATTATATATATATTATATAATATTATACGGCGGTTATTTATATTATAAATACCTAATTTTTTTTTTTTTTTTTTTTGTTTCCCCGCGTGGTTAAACTGTTTTTTTTTTCATCCCCGAGTACTTTTCAACCATCTCTTTCTAACGTATACGATAATGTATAATACGACGAGCGTCTCACTACAGGACGGCGTTTGGCTGCGAGAATGTGATAACTGATAGAGTGCGCGCGCATTTCGCAGCGTAGCTGCAAATGACTACGAGGCTGCCTTGTCTATAATTCTATATCTCCCATGTAATATTATTCCTATATTTCGCTTTCGCTTATTATTCGCCCAAATGGCAAATATACTATAAAATAAACCATAAGGCATAAGCGGTAAGCTGGTAAACGTTACGTAAACTAACTTAACCACTTATATTTTATAGAAAATTGTAAGAATAAAGAATTTTATTAATATTACATAAAAAAGAAAGAAATATTTGATCATAAGTTTTATAATATTAATGAAATAAAGGACTAAAATTAATTTAAAAATAAATTGATTTATTTACCAAGTTCTCACTGGTGACTAGTTACTAGTTACTTATGCTAGTTAGTAGTTTCAATATATATTGTAGATTTGTTAACATATATACCTACATAAATAAATATATAATAAATGGTGAATATTGCTATAGATATATATATATTTTTTTTTTTGCAATTATACATTTGTACTATTTAACTATAGGTATTGTATTATTATTTAATAAAAACATACCTATACCAAATATTACAAATTTCAATATTACAATAACGTTTAATAAAATTGACCAAAAATATTCCATATTTTTGAAAATTTTATTGAAAATAAAACCAATAATTTTTTTTTTTTACATTATTTGCTTCTCTCAGAATCTAAAATATGAAATTTTATATAGTTTTATCTTAGACAGCCTCTTGATAAACTCTGGAGTCTAGAATCTACAATCATTAAGGTTTATAAATTATTTGGGAAAAACTATTATATATATATTATATGAATCTACATCATTAAGGTTTATAAATTATTTGGGAAAAACTATTATACATTGTACATTATTACTAATTATAAACACACAATTTATACATATTACATATACTAGAATTTTAGAATAGTTGGTACAAATTATCTAGCCATATATTCGACAAAATTATTAAGTGTTATAAATTATTTTTATTTATTATAAGTATATATATTTATTATAAGTATATATATTTATTATAAGTATAATTATGGAAGAAAACAAATTTAAATGTCCAACATGTGCAAAAGTTTTTACACAAAAAAAAAATTTATATGCTCATAGTCGGAATATTCATAATGTTGAACTTCACCAGTCAAAAGTACAAAATGTTGTATGTAAATTTTGTCAAAAACAATTTTCTACCGAAAAGTATCTATCTGAACACATAAAAAAGTTTCATGAAATACAGCCTTCAACAAAAGAGACTAGAATTAAATGTCCTTATAATACATGTATGGAAAAAGTTTCCTCCTTTGTTACCCTGAGAAATCATTTATCAGAAAACCATTATATTAATGTAGAACTGGAAGAATTGACTTTTAATAACATCGCAGGTATGTATGATTGTTAAACACTGTAAAAAATAATTGATTTTATCATTTAATTTAAATTATTAATTTTTTAAACATTAAAATTAAAATAATAATAAATTACAATTTTAACATTTTATGTTCATACAATATATGAGTAAATAATCAGTAATTAATTATAAATTTAAATTATTTAATAGTTTTTTTATATATAATATTAGAACAATATTTATAATATATAATTTATAGATTTTGAAACATGGAAACTTGAAATAGAACGGAAAACATTTTCAATGTATGTAATGGATACTGGGGAAAAACATTTAGCTAATGGAAATATTAGAAAACATTTATATTGCCATCGTTCATGGAATTATCGTAAAACAGGAAAAGATGAAAGGATGACTAAATCTATGGGAAGCAACAAAATGAATAGAGCATGTCCTTCAAAAATTGAAATAACAAATTCTGAAGTTAAAGGAGTTCTAACAATAAATGTAAAGTTTTGGAAAACACATTGTGGACATGCTCAAGATATTGGACGAGTACGATTAGATAAAGAGACAAGAATAATGATTGCTGGTACCATTATACATTTAAACAACAATTTACTAATTAATTATGAGATTTTCCATTTATTTATTTTTCTTGTTTTAGCCAAACTGAAAGAAGGAGTAACATGGGATCATATCTTGGATATGGTTCGTGAGACTGAAATCACTTCAGAGACTAATCAGCGATTGCTTCTTCTTGAACGGAAGGATTTATGGAATATTTCAAGAGATTTTAATATCAATTATGCAACTAGACGGCATAATGATGATGCTATAAGTGTTAAATTGTGGGTTGATGAAATGCAAAATCTTAAAGATGAATGTCCAGTTTTATATTTTAAGGCCCAAGATGCAAATGATTTATACTTGGAGAAAAAAGATTTTGCTCTTATTATAATGACAAGATTTCAAGCTCAACAACTTGCTAAATTTGGTACTCATAAAATTTGCATAGATGGAACTCATGGCACTAATGCTTATGACTTTCATCTACATACACTTATGACAATTGATGAGTATGGAACAGGATGCCCCGTTGCATTTTGTTTTTCTAATAGAGCAGATGAAATTATATTTAACTTGTTTTTTAATCAAATAAAATCAAAGGTAAGTATCATTAAGACTGAGGTATTTATGTCTGATGATGCACCTGCATTTTATAATGCTTGGGCTGAAGTAATGGGAGCTGTTCCACATAGACTTTTGTGCACGTGGCATGTAGATAGGAATTGGAGGCAAAATTTAAATAAAATTCATGGAGGACCAGAAAAAAAATCATTAGTGTATAAGACTTTAAGAGTGTTGTTGCAAATAACATCAATCGATGAATTCAAAGTTTGTATTGATAAAGTAATAGATGATTTATTAGCAGATGAAGATACCAAGGCATATGGAATGTATTTCCAAAAACAATACTCCAATCGACCGAAGGTTTGGGCTTACTGCTATCGATTAAGAGTTGGTATAAATACAAATATGTATTTGGAATCATATCATAAAATTCTAAAACATATTTATTTGGAAGGAAAGAAATGTCGACGTCTGGATAAAACAATTAATGCATTAATGAAATTGGCTCGAGACAGTATATTTAAAAGATTAATAAAGGTATCAAAAAATGTATCAACCTCAAAAGAAAAAGAAATACTTCAGAGTCATAAACGTAGTGCAACAATTTCATTAGATGATATCCAAGTTCTTCAAACTGGAAAGTCGTGGTTAATTAACTCATCATCACATTCTTCTCAACAATATTGTATTGAAAAAGCTGGTGAAACATGTGATCTGCCTTGCCTAAAATGTACAGTATGTAATATTTGTGTGCATACATTTATCTGTTCTTGTACAGACAATATAATTAAAATAAATATTTGTAAACATATACATGCCTGTGCACAGCAGTTTAATACAGCAGTTGATGACACCATAAACGATACACACACATCCATAGTAGATGAACAAAAACAATTATTAGACATGATTCAAGCACCAGTAGAAAGCAAATCTAATATCAATAAAAATATTATAAGTAAGGCAGAATTTATTCATGGACTTTGTGTAACTAGTGACATAGGTGAAGAAGAAGTACACTTAGTTGAAAAAAAAATGGACGAGATTATATCGATAATCAATAAAACTAAAAAAATTAATTTTACAACTGTTGAAAACGTAAATGTACAAAAAAAAATTGATGGACAAATTCGATTATATTCAACGAAAAAAAAGAGGGTTCAAAAAAATAATATTCAAAAACCTTCAGTTCATGAAGCAAATGCTATTAAGGAAAGTCTTGAAAATGAAAATAATGATTGTGTTATTGTTCATAATACATTTGACCATAACTATTATAATGATGAATAAGAATAACATACATATTATACATTATATTTATTATTTACGTTTTCAATAATTTAAGTTATTCTTAAGATTAAAACATTATTTATATTTACTAACCTGAATCCTCTAATTAATTGAATTATCTCACTATCTAGTTAAGAGCTGCGAAATGCGCGCGCACTCTTATCAGTTATCACATTCTCGCAGCCAAACGCCGTCCTGTAGTGAGACGCTCGTATAATACGCTCTCTCTCTCGCGCGTCACGCGGTATTTCGTTTAAAAACATAATTGCTGATCGTAATCGCGCGCGCGGCAAAAACCGGACCGAAATGATCAACGACATAGAAGAGACGACCGCGCTGAAAATTGGGTCACACGGCAGGGTCACAGGGCGATAATATATAACATAGGTACTTGGACTTGCTGCATTATTATGCACGTGCGTATTTTTATATTATTAATATATATGTATATGTTATAAATATATAGGTACCGCGTATACGGTATACCATCATTATATAACCGCGGTATATATTATAATAAAGATGTACATACTTCGACGTTTGTATATATATGCCTATAATACATGTTAGTATGTTTCGTATATAGGTTAGGTACTTAATGCGCCTATAAAGAATAAGTTAAGTACTCTCGGAGAAATGCGTATTATAGTGTATTACATTACATTATGTTATAATATATTATATATAATAAATACGCTGTTATAATTTATATATTATTATATATATGCACACAATATACGAGAAAATCGATTCGGATATGTTGTAGACGTATATTATATTATATTAAAATATAATATACTGCAAGACACAGAAGAAGGAGTAGTATATCAATGTCTATCAAAGATAGGAAACGAGAAATATATTATAATATAGGTACTTATTAATTTATTATTACACTCGCAATAACACGAACTCGTGTATTCAAGTTTGTTATACTTAGGACGCGTATTATATTCAGACATATTAATATAATATAAGAAAATCACGATCGCGTTCGTATATGCCTTATATTAAATAGGTAGGTATATATGAGAATTATTAATTATGCGTGTATATTATTATTATGTAACATCATACATTATATTATAATAAACCGAATACGAAAATATACGTTATTTTATATATTTTTTTTTTATACGTATAAAAAAAGCAAATAATATTGTATTATTACATTATTTGTACATAATACGTATATACCTACAGGTAGTCATTCCGATTTTACAAGCCGTAGCTTTTATAACTATACGGACCTTAGATCAGCTCCAAGAGCTATTCAAGAGCCGACGGGTATGTCCGGCTATAATGTCAACATTAGCCAGTGAACATTGGATAATGTTAATTTTTATATCGCATCTTTTTTGTTTTTTGTGTTTTAGTACCTCTATGTCCCTTTTTTTTCACATAAATATGGTCCCCCTAAGTTATACCTTGTACAACTTTACTACTTATATACTAATACTATAGTGACAACTTAGAAACTTCAAATAAGTAACAACACATAATAATAATATACATTTTATCTTAATGGTGATAAATTTTATACAACGTTATAATAAAATAGCGAACGGCCTAATTGGGAAAATCAAAGTATCACGGAGATACACTAATCTATAATAATAATATAATACAATGCAAAACAGATGGAAATATAAATCGTCCAATATTCCGTGTGGCTCAAAGTGTCATGGCGTCATGCTTCCATGTCTTGTAAAAAACAAATATTTTTTTCATTAATATTAAATTAAATAAATTTCGATTATTATATTTGTTTATTATTATTTTATTTATTTATTGTTTTGGTGACTTTTTAGCTGTGTCGATAGGAAATAATTAAAAAATTTTATGACATTATCCAGTATGTATTGGATAATGTTACATTATCCGTATAATGTTGACATTATCCTAGATATAAACCATGTGCATGGCGGCTAATGGTAACATTTGGCTAATGAAACATTATCCGGCTAATGTCAACATTATCCAAATGTTAACATTACCCGTAACATATATGTACGATGTACCTATTACCTACAGTAAAAAATAACTGAGTAAATACTCGTCGATGCGTTTGGAATTTTGGATGCACAATAAATATATTATGAATTTTCTCAAGTCACGATACTCTGATTTTAGATTTTGTCGATTTTGAGCGAAGACAAAAATGTATTGGTTATACAATGATGTGTAACTTTTTTTTTCATGTCTGAAGACAATTTTTCTACCCGAAATAATTCTCCGATTCATTTACCCAAATTTTTGAGGCTCATAATGGGTTACTTTAAATTGGTGTACTATTTAGCTGGTTACTTGCTCAACACAATTTACAATTGTGTTCACCGACGACGACTACTACAACATATCAGATAACCATAGTTTAAATTGCATATGCACCAGTTCAAAAGGGGCAAATTAAATTTATTATTAATCAAGGCATTAACGAGTTAAAAGTTAAAATTAATTTATATTTTTAGTTAATTTGAATTAAGTTAATGTAACTACTAACTCGTTAAATTTATTTCAAATTAACTTTTAACTTAATAAGTTATTTTTTTTAAGATTTACGTGTTAACTTTAAGCTAATATTTTTCAAAAGTATCTAAATTAATTTAATTTTCGTCTGAAAAGTAATGAAAATTTTTGAACATGTTTTTTAGTATGTATACTTATATTTTGCTATTTTAATATGAATTTCATGTAGACGAAAATAATATGAAAAAATAGGTGCAATATTACAATTTATAATATTATAGTACCTACATAATATAATTACGTGCATGTTTTCCATTTATCAATTGTATTATTTGTAGTATTTATGCAGTAATTTTCTTGAGCGTAAATAAAAACTATCTACCCTAGGATGTAAATATATATTTTTTTAAATTTCTGAATCATGGGTTTGTTAAAGTTCTCTCTTGAAACCACATTGTAGAACTGTTTTCTAAGGGCATAGTACTTCTCTGTAATCCTAGTTTGCTGATTAACATCAGACTTCAGGCATCTTCTACACTACCTAGGTTAGAACTCAGGACTGCACTACTGCCATACCCTCATACATATATATATATATAGTGGTGGACTGGCAAGGGATGCCGGGATGCGAACGCATCCCGGGCCCTAACTTAACCGGACCCCATCCCCCATATACACTTGGAAAAATAATTTATACAAACCAGGGCTTGCATTTTTAAAATTAATTTCGTTTATCGTTATTAATAATTATAACGTTATATTATTTTTGTGTTAACCGTTGTTGATTTATATAACGTTATTCTATTTTTTCGTTTAACGTTATTGATTTATATAACTTTATTTTATTTTTTTGTTAAACGTTATCAGGTATTTTTTTAGTTAATTTATTTTTTTCGTTAAATGTAATCTAATTTTTTGGGTTTTTTGTTTTAAAACATACTTTATTATTAACTGCATGAATGTAGCCTGGAAATGTTTTGGATGTTAAACACTCCTCCCTCTTACAGTAAAGAAAATAATTGCTGTATTTGAATAAAATAAATTAATAAACATAAGTTTGGTGCTTTAGTGCTTTGGTGCTTAGTGCTTTAGTGATTTGGTACTTTAGTAATTTGGTGCTTTAGTGCTTTAGTGCATTAGTGCATTAGTGCTTTAGTGCTTTAGTGCTTTAGTGCTTTAGTGCTTTAGAGCTTGGTGAGCACTGAGATGACAATATTGTTATTGAAATACGATAATACAATAATAGGTCCAGTATCAATTTTTGTGATTTGGGTTTCATTAAAATAATAGTATTAATAAGAGCGGAAATGATACATTTTATTACCTACAGCAAAGAGTATTATAAAAATTGCACAATATAGAGATCTATAAATAAAATTACGGATATCCAAATCATAATAATTATAACTATATAAATATAATATTTAAGACTTATTTTAGTATTTTAAATAAAAACAATTTAATATTAATCATATAAACCATGTATACAGAATATCATTATATCAATGTCAATAAAATACACGAAAGAATGGAATGGAATGGAGAGTAGGATTAATATTATAATATGGCAGGACATCACAGATACGAATCCGGTTTCATACACACTCGTGTTATTCTTATTTTTATATTCTATTACTATTACAAATACATTTATTTCTTCTCTCGATATCAAATTTAACAGGATACATCAAATACGCATAGAGTAAGTAAAACGTCTACGAAAATGCCTTATTTCATTCTTCAATATTACCCAGATAATGCCGTTTCATACTCTTAATCTCCTCTCTTTCCCTAGAAATATTAAAAACATCACAAAAATTTTCATCTCTTACATTTGCAATTCGATTTAGTGCAGCTTCAACTTCATCAAATTTTGCTTGTAAGCTTGAAGAATATTGCTGGATCATCGCTGGATCTTCATTGTTGTGGTGGGATTTAACCATCTTGTAGAACTGGCTTTTCAGAATATAGTACTCTGTCTCCAGATTATCATGAGACATCTTCTACACTACCTAGGTTATAACTCAGGACTGCACTACTACCACAACCTCATACCTATATATATAATGGATTCGATAGCTTACTTGACAAGAAAGAGATATATTATATTTTATTTTAACCTATATTATATTCAGTACTCTTACTTTTGTGTTGAGCAAGCTAAGAATAAAATATATGCAAATTGACAATAATTGTAAAATATAATATTATCCACTTATCCACTTATACGGGTATAGATTGACAAATATTTTTTGTTACGAGAAGTTTTAATCTTTTATATAAAGTTGAATAATTAAAATTTGGTTTACGTTTTATATCGTTATTATTTTTAGAATAACATGATACATAATACCATATAGTATTCTATTGAAAATTATTATTCGAATTGAATTTTTTTTATACGGTCATATAATAAATAATTACCACGGACAAATATATCTATAAATACATATTATGTCTTTAACAGATATATATATATTAATATATTGTAAATAATTTTTGTGAATTTAAAAAAAAAAATGTGAATTTAACTACTTTTTATTGGAATTGTCTCTTGTCTTCGTATGAATTATATAAATAAACAAATTTATTTTACGTATAGTTTAAACAAAAGTGATTGATATAACTTTGTTAACTAATTTAAACCTTTGAGACCTCACTGCAACAATATAATAATAAACCATTTTTTTTTTTTTTTTTTTGTCAAGGAACAACTTTTCATTACAAATAATATGAAATAATAGTAATAAAGTAATTACTAATTACTTGCTAAACCCAAATGAAGATTGTTTATTATCAACGACTCATAAAATTAATAATAATTAATAATTACATCATACTAAATAAATAAATTTAATTTGCCCCTTATGAACTGGTGCATATGTAATCTCAGCTATACATTATGTGATATGTTGTAGTATAGTCGTCGTCGGTGAACACAATTGTAGATTGTGTTGAGCAAGCAACCAGCTTACTAGTTTACCCATAATGAACCTCTAAAGTTTGGTAAATAATTATGTTACTTGATTAGTTGATTATGATTTTTATGAATATCATTTGGACGATTACATTAAATGTTCGTAATAAAATAAATCTATAGCCTTATTGGTATAAATTATGTACTATTATAGTATTATGATTTACTGGCAAAGTGGCAAGGGCAACAAACACACCAGCATTATAAATTTATAACAATCCAACCGACAACCGTTAATATATTATATAAATTTATATTATTCTAAACTAAAGGGTACCGTTTTTGAGCTATCGTTGCAACATTATATAATATATATATATAATATTATATTCTACTATAAAAGTTTTTTTCTACCTAATGAACTGCTGTAATACATCACTATAATTATAATTACAATAATAATAATTATTATTATTAGTTATTACGATGTTGCTGCGGTAAATTGCATTGTATAATGGTGAATACGAAGTAATAAGAAACTCAGGATCGAAGTACCTACCTATTTGGCTATTTATATAATAATATTATTATCGGACACTGTCACGTTGTTAAAAAAACTTTGGATAGAAATTATAATATTTAAAATATTTAACTAGCATATTTTATAATATATTAATCGCTGTTATAGTTTATTCGTATATGCAGTATTATATAGAAAGTGCCTGTAAACAGTGCCGGATCTAGTATATTTTTTACCCGGGGGCAAAGTATAAAATAAGCGCCCTCCTCTTTTTTTTTTTTTTAGTTAGTACCTAGGTTTATCTCATTGTTATTACCATAAACTATAAAGTCAAATGGAAATAGAAATTGTAATTTGTATAATACATTTATTATAAAATGATTAAAAACTATTAATATTGGTATATATATACACAAATTATTTTGTAATTTGGCACCACTTCCGGGGCAACTCCCCGGTTCGCCCCCCCTAGATCCGGCCCTGCCTGTAAATATATATTTTTAAACTTTTAGATTCTGAGCGAAGCGAAGCGCGTTTTACAATGATATGTGTCTTTTTTTTTTTTTTTTTTTTTTGTCTGCAGACACTTTTAGTTTTTACTACCAGAAATAATAACGAATAGTATATGTTTTCAATTACAAGTTGGATGTAGTTTATACTTTATTTAGGTCAATTTTCGAATTTCTCAAAATTGACCCGATGCGACAGAAAAAACGACTAAAAAATGAAATTTTTCCTTCAACGAATTTGACTCGTCATGATTATAATAGTAACCATAGTGATAATATAATTATTATTGAAACTAATAGCAATAACATAGGCGTAAATTGGCTTAGCCCCCCTAAAAACTACCGAAGCCCCCTCAAATTTATAAATCATAATTTTAGTAATATATTACGTTAAATTGTCTGTTATTTTATTAAAGAAATATTTATAACTAATTGATGATTAAAAAGAAATGTGTAAATTAATATCTCCAAAATTGCTATAATAAAAATATGCTACATAGTATATAGAAATAGAAACAACCATACAACATACAGCCATTTATATTCGTATCTATGTATACTGCATTACTGCATAAACATTATATCTGTGATAAACTGATAATATAAATTAGTGTAGAATAACCACGATGTAGAGTAGGTTAGGTCCATGAGAATAACCAATATTATAGTTTACGATATTGAAAACACTGCGAAACTGAAAATACCAACGATAATAATATACACCACCGTAATACCAAATTTGTATAAGCTTATTCAAGTAGGACTTACAATTCCAATAAGTTCTGATACGTGTGAACGTAGCTTTTCAGCAATGAGAAGGATCAAAACATGGTTAAGAACTTCCATGTTGCAATCTAGATTTAACAATGTGTCAATTTTATATATTGAAAAAGATATGTCTAAAGACATAAATACAAATGAAATTGTACAATTTTCAGCCAAAAACCGAAATATTATATTATATTAATAAAAATATTTTATGTAAATTTTTATAATTTTTATTGATTGTGGTAAACACTGTATAAAATTTTATTTTATTTAAGCCCCCCAAATTTTTAACCATATTTACGCCTATGTTCTATGTAGCAATACCTACCATCTATAAACAAAAATTTCCATCGTAAATCTCATTATACTTGTTTGAGCACCGCCCGGGGGTTGGCCCATCATACTATCATAAATCAAAGATCATAGATCAAAGAAGACAAAAACACAAAGACTAAGGTCTATAATGAGAATTAACGTAGAATGAACGTAGAATTCGGTGACGGTGACCGAATGATTTTGGTGAACATAACAGTGTTAGGTAACTTTTTCCTCCACCTGTATTGTCTACAGTTTCAATGAGACGATGTTAAAATATCCTAATGACATAGAAATGATATCAAGCAAAACTATTTAGGAAACGTTTAAATTTTATGAGTTGACTGAAATAATGAGACAAAAAGATGATAAAGAATTTTTGCATTAATGTTAACAAATTTAGGTAGAGGGTATAATAACGAAAAAATGACGAAAAAACGGCATTTTTCACGAAAACTTAAATTTCGACGAATTCGATATTAATATTTCACGATAACTTGGGTAATTTTGATGTTAGAGACTTAAAAATTTGATTGGGTATGTATTCTCATAGATTTTATATATATATATGTGAGAAAATTTTGGAATCGTCACGTTAATTTTTCTACAAAATATAGGACGTTGAATATTTCGTAAAATTCTCGTTTTTATATATATATAATGTTTGATAAAATTGGCAATTTTTAGCATCAAGGTATGAAAATTTTACTAAAGTATATTTTACATATTACTAAACATCATATCAAAATATTAGAAAAATCCCTATTCTCATTTTTTTTTATAGCTGTTTAAATTTGGTATTTTTAGTTTAAACGAAAATATGAAAAAAATGACAATAAACGAAATTTATTATTGGGATATTGTGGTAACTATTAATTAATTAATTGTAGTAATTTTTTTTGTCATAAAATGGTAACATGATATTTTTTAATTTGACAACACTTTAGAATCAAGTGTTCATTTATATACTATATATACTATATCTATATGTATAGTGTATACCTATACGTATAATCTCTATATGTGTGATAAAATTCTGCGTTTTAAAATTTTAATTATTTAATAAAAAATGTCAAAATATTAATAAAATAATCAATACCTATATTATCTGACTGAACTTCGCTTAGAATAGTTTTTTCGAATTAAATGGTTTATCATTGCATTCAAATTCTAATTAAAATTAAACACAATGATTGCACACCTGAATCCTTTCCACACCTGTATCTCTTCCATTACTTTTTTTTATTTTTATTAATATTATTATTATAGTTAATATTGATTTTGAATTTTGAATTGCCCCCGAAAATAAAATATTTCATTGTTGGTCGACGGTTGGGTTTTACAAAACTGTTTTACGATATTTTTTAATTAAGTAACAGTCATAATAATGGACAAATAATATCATGTTATTGTCGAAACTATTTACTAGAACCCCTAGACTCGCCATGAGTTTCGAACGACAATATAATATTATATACGCGGACTAGGCGCCAGTCATATATAGATATGTGTACACAATATTATAAGCATATCGCATACAATTCAAACTCAACAACGTCGGACGAAAACTATATATAGTGTATGAATTATTATTATATTTATACACAAACCCTTCCGCGAAACTTGTCGACCCCTATAAAATGTTGAAAACAAAATTTAAGTAAATGTCGATCTCTGTATATTGTTACTGGTATAATTTATTATATAATAATAATATGTGTATAGCGTTTAAAATTATCCTGGTCAAATTGAACGCATGGAAAAGAAAACATCAAACGAAATTGTTATTTTTGAGAAATAATCTTCTGCTCTAAATAAACGCTTAAACACGCGTATCCTACGCTTATGTCATTTAGATTTTAGATCGACATCAAAATCAATTATAATAATATGTAATTGTGTTTTAAATAGGTATTTATAAATTAAAATATATAATACAATATTACAGAATAAAGTGTATTTTTTCACTATTATCTATAGGTGCTAAAATATTATAAATAGAACGTACGCATAATAATTTACGTGATCGAATCGACAATATAATTGAAATATTTTTTGTTAAAAGTTTCGAGTTGCGCTCGAAAAAAATCGAGAAAATTACAGAAAAAAAAAAAAAGAAAAGAAAAATGTTCTTGAAATGGGTTTTATCTCAGTTCAACGAATAGGTACAATGCTATTGAAAAAGTATAATATTATTGTTATAAGTCATAAATTATATATAGGTTATTGGAATTGGATAATATTATAATATGAAAATGAATAAAAATAATTACGTTAAAACCATTACAATATAATATTTAAGAAAAATAAAATAACATATTGTTTGTTTCATATAGTAATTCGTAAAGTGTTTCTTTTAATATAAATCGATCAAATTAATATCTTATTTTAAAGAAAATAAATATTATTTATAATTTATATTGTTTTTTTTTTTCTTTAATTAAATACAAATACAAATACTTTATATAATTTTATATAATGCCCATGATACAGAATAAATTATAAAATAAATATTATATATAGCGTGTTGTTTACAAAACATTTTAATTGTTACCCAAATTTTATTGGAACGATAACTCGTTGATTATAAAATATTAGTATATAGTGCAAAAAATAACAATATGTGCATGGAGTTATACCTACGTGAAACATAAATTATTTTCGTAAAAATATTTTAACTCGTCCCTTTCGCGATAAAACCGTCCGATTAATTGCAGGGACGCATATTACAAGTATACATATTATATTGCGTAATTTGAAAAATACTAAAATTATATTATTTACTTTATTATATTTCGCATAATCATAATAATAATAATAATAATAATAATAATAATAATAATAATAATAATAATAATAATAATAATAATAATAATAATAATAAT
>JAIUCT010000001.1:35894454-35918590 GCA_021307375.1 Tetraneura akinire | reverse complement strand
AATAATAATAATAATAATAATAATAATAATAATAATAATAATAATAATAATAATAATAATGTTTACTATTGTAGTAAAGTACACACACACACACACATATATTTAATATATACCTACGTATAATATGACGACTTATACGCGTTATAGACCTAGGGACGTGTATATATAGTTAATTTAAAGTCAACCGGTCACGTATATTCTACCCGCCATCGCCGCCGTCTCTTTAATGGGAAAACTCCCTTGTTTTCGTCCCCCTCGTCGGCGCGTGCGCACGTACGTTTATGTTTAATTTATATAATATATATTATATATACATACATATTATACCTACATTGCGGTCGTATAGCGGTATATGGTCGTCGAGGGGATAACTTTCGTTACACTTTATATACAATATACTTAGGTATATACATAACATTATGCGTGTGTATATACACGTTTGACGACGCGGTGTCCGTCGACTCGTTTGTGTTTAAATTATTAAACGCGACGGGATAACCGCGTATTATGTTGAAACCGCGAGTTTTGCGGATGCACGGATGAGGGACGAGGAAATCGCGGGATTCGTATTCGTAAGAATATAACCGTCGAGACGTAAAAGTTCACACGCGTGCGTATAAGTCTGCAGGGATCGAATGTAATAAATAATTTTTTTTTTTTAATTACATATTATATACGATATACCTACATAGTTTTTACTTTATATATTCACAGAGTTTAGAAATTTTCAACCAGGGGTATTATAGAAATTATATTAAATACTCGTAATTTCCCATTTGTTTGTTTTTTTTTTTAATGAAATAACTTATTTGAATATAAAAAAAAAAAAATAGGTATTTTCTTTTTAGATCTCGGAGGCCTTTGACCACACACGTATATATTTTATTTTGCTGTTTTGTATCGTTTATTATCGCACGATGTTTTTAATTTGCCGCGGTCGTAAAATCGAACGTCTGTTTGCTGCGGCTACCATAATATTTTTTTATTATATATTACGAGTATAATATTATATGATAAACGATGTGAACGCATATAAAATTTGGTCGAACTCAAGAGTAGGATGGAGTGATGGAACACATGGCCCGCTATTTCTCCTCTTGCGGGAAAAACTGGATCGGAGCGGTAACTCGAATAATTAGACGAATAATTATTATATAAACTCAAAAGTGTTGTTTGTTTACACGTGTTTTACAACGAATTACGATTGAACTTTATGAACGCTTTAATATAGTTACCCGTATGCGCGATATTTATAAAGTTTTAAGTTAATTTACAGTCGAATATAATATTAATATACATAATACAATCAACCCAGTTACCCTAACCTAATCTAACCTCGTATATCATAAAATCCTTAGTACTTATTTTTTTTTTTTAATCGTATCTCGGAAATTCGAATAAATCGCTACGAAATACGATTTTAGCGTAGGATTTCCTTCCTCCTGCGTCTATCTAATATCTATAATGGTGGCGAGTTGAGATGTTTATATAAGTACCTACTATATAATATATATGTGGTAAAATTTTGGAAACGTTACGTTAATTTTTCTACAAAATATAAAATAAATACTTTGAATATTTCATAAAATTCTCGTTTTAATTGGTAGTTTTGGGTTTTAAGGTCTGAAAATTTTACTGAAGTATACTCACATATTACATAAATGATATCAAAATATTAGAAAAATCCCGCTGAGTCCCAATTTTTTTTTATAACGGTTTAAAATTGATATTTTTAGTTTAAACGAAAATCTTGGAATCCATACAAACATTATTCTTATTATTTCTCAATACTTTTAAAATCAAAATTAATAAAAAAAAAGCCAAAAAATTTGGACAGTTTTAGAAAATTGTAATAAAGCATTCTGATATTTACCTTAAACTATATCCAAAATATTAAAAAAATTTCAAGTATCAATTTTGATGAGGTGCTTATAGTTGAAATTTCAGTAATATGAATATTTAAAGTATTTATATATGGATTCTTCTTATTATATTACAATATTTTACAAAAATGTTGAATAAAATTGACAACATTTTTTTAAAAATTTTGAATATTTTATTGAAGCTAAAATACAATTTAATTTAGAATTTCATTTATAATAAATAATAATATAATTACTTAAAATCTAAAAATGTTTAATAAAATATCTGGTTTTAGAGAATCTACTAATCTAGATTTCATAGACTTCTTTTCATATTCCATTACCTCTCATATAAATCTTTCAGGGTGTCATTAAATATCGTTTTTTAGGTACTATATGTTTTTAAAATACTACTATCGTGTTTTTCTCAAATAATAATTATGGGTATAAAAATAAATGCAGCCAGTATAATAGACCAGTAGTAGATCTAGAATTCATGGTCATCCAAAGAGGGGTGGAATTTTTGAAAATCGTAATTTCCTTGTACTGTAACATAGTATATAGGTAATTATAATTTATAAAGTTACGAGATAAATGATATTATAATTTGTACGATGACATAATAAAGAAACCACAATTTGAATTTTTTAATAACAAATAATATGTTTTGTGTTATACGTATGTTGTAATATTACAGTGCACTGCCGTTTTCTATTTTAAAGTATACCTGTTACTAAATACAAATATTATAATATCGCGAGTTATTTTGCAAAAAAAAAAAAAAAAAATTAATAATAATAATAATCGTGTCTATATTATATTGTATAATATTAATATATTATATGAACACGATGGTACGTGTGCTATTGGGAGGGGAAAAAAATAAACGTCTGTGATGGGATCGTATTCGGCTCCGGCATGAGGCCAAAAGGAATATTGGCCCCGTATATAATATTATTATAATACGATCGTTCATTCGCAGTAACCGATGATTTAGTATAATATATACAAATATATACGTACAAACTCGTATAAAGTTGGTATTATTATAATATTTAGATTCAAAATAAGTATAATATATTGTATATTATTATAATCCAAATTTACGTCTCGCCATACCGAACGTGTGTGTATATAAAATATAACATTATATTCGAGTAAAATTGAAAAAAAAACCAATATTAATCGCGTATTTATACTAGTAGGTATATATATATGGAATTTAAATTTTAAATGTAAAAAATCTAAACAACAACGCGATTAAATTATATATTATAGAACAATATCGTATACTACGCGATATAATTACATTAATAAAATATTTTTTATATATACGAGATAGTTAGAACGATACCTGCTACCTATATATTTTAATATAGTAGTTAGGTATCCACATAAAAATTTGTATTTTATGAACAATTTTAATAAATTATAATAATATTTTATTATATTAGATACCTATCGCATACACTAATCGGTCGTATATTCTTTCATCTACGTATTACGTAGGTAATATATATAATATTATATAAATAAGTAATAATAATAATATTGGAGATCCTGAACGTAGCGAATTTACTCTATTCATTACATACAAATCTAGATGCAATTTTGGTAATAAACTAATAACTCGTAAAAAAATAAAAATAAATAAAAACGGTTACAATAACATACTACATACCTCGATTACCGCGGAGTAATTTCCAAGCCGAACATAGCTTCCCCGTGCATACGTCAAATAAACCGCATGTTAGCTTCTGCTACGAAATACAAACTAAATAACCATTCAAACAAAAACACGGATAATGATTTTATGAATTCACTTTTACCGTTAATTAACGTATTTGTATCGCAATTACTGCAGAAAATAATTGAAAATCTACCAACCATCATCAACAGCCTCCACATAAATCTAAATGAGACCTCATAGTACTACCTTACTAAACTGGAACGCCAACGGTTTGAAATCCCAAAGGAACGCTCTCTTAGCCTTTCTCAACCACCACAACATTGATATCGCATGTATAACGGAAACGCACCTATCGAACACAGATAAAATCAAATTCCCTGGATATAAAATGTACCGGGCCGACCGCCGTCACACATTTACGCGCTATGGGTGGAGTAGCCATCTTAGTCCGTAATCGAATTATCCAACCACAAATGCCCACACTAAACCTACTAAGTCTTGAAGCCGTAGCTGTGCTAATTATACTCAATAACCGATGTGCTACTCTGGTTAGTGCTTATCGACCTCCCAGCCGTCATATGCATATCTCAGACTACGAGCAATTATTGAGTCTAAATGGCTCAATTATTATAGCTGGGGATTTAAACTCCAAACATACAAATTGAGGTTGTCGCGTTATTAACCCGAACGGCCGTAAATTACAATCTTTTATATCCAATACGCTCTTTACAGTTTCCGCTCCAAGTGATCCTACTTATTTTCCGTCGGACATAAATCGACTTCCTGACATATTAGACATACTCATCCTCAAATCAGTACCATTTAACTGTGTACATGAACCCCTTGCAGAACTTGACTCAGATCACGTCACGGTAAAAATAACTTTAAACTCATCTCCCCAAAAATACCAGAAAAATGACTCATTAATTAAAGGCAAACCAGATTGGATCAAATTTTCTAACAGTGTGCAATCTAGTCTAATAATACCTAAAACTATTTCTACAATTCAAACTGCTGAACAAACAGCCGATCACTTCACGGAAGTCGTCACTGTTACAGCAGGAGCTTGCTCAAACCATGCATTGATAAAACCACCTAGTTTCGGTTTCATACCACCATCCATTTCTTCACTTATTCGACGCAAGCATAACATTAGGCGCATTTGGCAAAATCAAAGAAACCCTGCAGTTAAAAAAATTCTAAATAAACTCACTAAAGAAGTCCAAGTGGCCCTTCAAAACTATAGAGTGTCCTCGTATAATAAATTTTTGTCTAACATGCACCCTGGCGAGTCAAACTTATGGAAAGAAACTAAAAGGTTACTTAATCATGAAATCAACATCATTCCTCCTCTCCGCACAGACTCAAATCTAGTTATATCTGACATAGATAAATGTAATGTGTTCTCAGATATTCTGCACCTCACCTTTTCGCATAACCACAGCATAGGTAATCTAAACAACGATTCTAGAGTCAAGCGTGCACTGGAGCAACCTGATTACTTGGTTCAAAAATGTATTGACTACGTTACTCCAAATGAAGTTAAGCAAATTATTAAGAATCTTCCTAATAAAAGAGCACCAGGTCACGACAAAATCACGAATCTCATGTTCGAAAAATGACCTACAAAAGGATTCGTCCTGCTGTCTACCTTATTTAATTCACTGTTACGTCTTACGTATTGGCTATTTCCCTGTTAAATGGATAATAGCAACGATAATTCTTATAAAAAAACCGGGAAAAGATAAGACCAATCCGGACAGCTACAGGCCTATTAGCCTCCTAACATCCTTATCAAAAATTTTTGAAAATGTCATACACACCAGACTCCTCGACTATTTGAATATCACGGATGCAATTCCGAAATTCCAGTTTGGTTTCAGATCTAACCACTCTACCGTCCTACACTACTGTCTACTAACACTACTACGGATCACGGAACACATCAATTCAGCGTTTGAAATGCACTGTTACACTAATTTAAGTTATTAGTCTGCACTAATGTCTTAGTTTAAATACAATAAAAAAAAAAAAAATAACTCGTAAATTATTTATAATTATTTTTTTTAAGTT
Organism: Tetraneura akinire; assembly: GCA_021307375.1. Classification (NCBI taxonomy): domain Eukaryota; kingdom Metazoa; phylum Arthropoda; class Insecta; order Hemiptera; family Aphididae; genus Tetraneura; species Tetraneura akinire. The sequence goes on along the minus strand of JAIUCT010000001.1, from coordinate 35,912,965 downwards.
TCTCGATGTAGTTTTCTTATGATTCAGGGAACTCGTATTAGAAAAAAAAAAAGATAAAATTTTCGGAAAGTTTAATTTTGACGAACTTTAATATTGTACTTATTTTTATCGTATAAATTTTATTTTTATCGTATAATGTATAAGCAAAAAATTTATTTAAGTCGTACTTACTTGAAAATTTTTATCGACTATTCGCATATTTTTACACGAGTGATAAAATCTCGTTGTAATTAATTAATTTCTAATATATTATTTGACCGGACCTTTACGATTTTTACATTCTGAGCGTAGGTAACAGTCAGTAGTTTTTCGAGGACAAAATTGATTATTTCATTTTTTTTTTTTTTTTAACTTAATATATTATGTATACCGCGTTTAAAAATCCATAAAATTAGTACCTACGAAATTTAAAAATGTGTTATTCAAATTTACCAATTTATCCTTTTAGTGTTTTAGTATAGGTATACCTACAATTTTAATACTTTAAATAGTTGTATTAAAATTTAATTTTTTTTTTTTTTTGTCAAGTTTGAATAATATAATACTTAAGTACTTTTTTAGCTAGCCTTTTATCGATTTTAATTTATAACTAATTAACAATTTGAGACGAAATGTGTAATACGATAATTTGGATAATTTTAAGGACTACCAGTTACCCTTACCACGTTATAACCTTCTGCATAAGCGAACAATAATGCCAATATATTATATTATAATTTGAAATTTGAACGTGTATGATCATTACATTAAAATATTGTATCGATGACTACAAATCTACAACATAATAATAGTATATTATATATTAAATAAATTTAATTTTAATTAAAACTATATTATAGGTTATACGGTGATTCAATTAGCGTAATCGTAATGTGTCTTTGTAATATTACATATTATGATCATTAATTATTTTAAAAAAATAACGTTCAAATAATATTTTATAACGCAAATCCAATCCGGTGATTTAAAAAAAAAAAAAATAAAAAATATTATTTTTTTCTATTTATCATAGTCGCGTCTAAGTATTATATTATACAAAGTCCGATTACGCGGATTTATAAAATAAAATTAAATTTTTTTAAATTTTTTTTTTTTTAATACGTGTACTCCTGTTTTAAAATATAAATAATTGGTGTAAAACGATTTATCGTATGCGATCGAGTCGTATAGATCTGTTGATGTGTTTACTGTATTAAAAAAATATCGTATACAATATTAATATGGCGAACGAGAGCTGTTAAATTCGTCTGCAATTAATAAAATTAACGTAATAGGTACCTACTCGTATAATATTATATCCTCGTTATTATAATATGGGTTGGTCGTCCATAGAATTTTCCACGAATAAATCGTAACCGCTATAATGTTTTTAAACAAAAATGTAATATATTATAAATATATTTTTAACGATAAAAAAAAATTAATTTTTAGAACGTTTGAATATTCATTTTCGATTTATCATAATATAACATAATTTATTATTATAATACGTTCATACACGCGATATTATCCGTCCGCGTCCATAAATAATAAATATTTTATACGTATACTCGTACGATTAAACCCTATCTTTTTATTAATAATTATATGGAGATTATATTTGAAGTAGTTGGTGAATTTTTAAGTAGGCGATCTGTATATACGGTTTTGGGTTATTTGGTAATTTTACAAAATTAAACTACGAATATAGGGAAGCAAATAAGAATTATGTGGAAAATGCTTTATAAATATAAAAAAGAGCTGATACTTCTGCCGCACAGGATACAGGTGTGCGAATCATAGCGTTAAATTTTAATTTGAATTTGAATGCAATGATAAACCATTGCATTCGAAAAAATGATTCTGAGTGAAGTTCAGTCAGATTATAATTTTCGTTTGAACTAAAAATATCAACTTAAAACAGCTATAAAAAAAAATTGAGATTAGGGATTTTTCTAATATTTTAGTATGATGTTAAGTAATATGTATGTATACTTCAGTAAAATTTCAGACCCAAATACCAAAAATTGCCAATTTTATCAAACATTATATACGTAAAAACGAGAATTTTACGAAATATTCAATGTCCAATATTTTGTAGAAAAATGAACGTAACGGTTCCAAAATTTTACCACATATATATAATAGCTATGTGAACACCCAAAAAAATTTTCAAGTCTCTAATTTAAAAATTGCCCGAGTTATAGTGAAATATTAAAATCGAATTCGTCGAAATTTCAGTTTTCGTGAAAAATACCGTTTTTCGTCATTTTTTCGTCGTTTTTTTCTACCGCTTAGGGTCAATTTTGAGAAATTCGATAAATGAACTAAATAAAGTACCAACTACATCCACTTTGCTACCGGAAACATACCCTATTCGTGCAATTCGGAGCATTATTTCGGGTCGTAATTTTGTTTTCATACATAAAAAAAAACAAAAAAAAAAAAATCACACATCATTGTAAAACCAATACATTCTTCGCTTCGCTCAGAAGTCAGAATCTAAAATTTTTATAATAATATCAAAATATTTTGATTTTTAACGTATTTTATATCGTATCTGGTATCTCTCTTTATACGGTTTTTTTTTTTTTTTATTTTACATTATTATTATTTTCGCCGTTTTGTCACCGTTTCTTATTATTTCTCTCGTTTGTTTTCCATTAAGTGTTTCATTAGCTTTTTACCGTATATCTGCAAGACACGCGACATATATTATATTATTATATATCATGTAATACGGGTTTATTTTTCAATTCCATCATACGGAATATACAGGGAGATCGATATTTCGTATTACGAAGAGATTGGAAATATGCATACCGTTTATCGGACACAAAATATCGTTCGCTCTGTATTTATATATATATATATATATATATAGGTTTACATTATATCGGTGACGGTATTATATGTCTGTGGTGGCGGTATTTTTCCGTAAGCCCGCGAGACAACCGACTACACGCGCGCCACACACCATGTGTATCGCAGTCGATAAATTACAATTGAAATAAACTGCAAAAGTGCAAACATTGTAATAATATTATACCCGGAGGACAGGTAAAACGTAAAAGAAATCGTAAAATCGAAATCGTAATTGTAAAAATAATTATTCAGAATATTATACTAGATTCATCAAATCATACTTGATTTAAATAATTTATAAATACAAAGTGGAAATTATAAATACACGTATTTAATAAAGTATAGATTTAAGTAAATTAAGATTAACACTATAATGTAAATAAAGTAAAAATAAAATATAATAATAAAATAATTGTTTAAAACCTACGTATAATATACAAAAAATGAAAAAATACATTTATATTCGCTTCAAATATAATAATTTAATAAAGATATTTTACAATGTTAATACACGGATAATATTGTGTTGGTTATTATTATTATTATATTTTTTTTTAAGTAATTTTAGTATGTTTCTATAGTAAAATAATAATATTAATTATCTGATTTTAATATTATATAATATTACTCATATTATAACGATAGGTAATTTATTAATTCAACGGATTTATTTTCATAATTTATTTTATTATCAAATAATTCTATAATGGATAACAGTAATAGTGAAGATGAAATATCATGTAGCAACGATGATTATGAAAAATTAAAAATAGAAAATTTATCTTTAAATAAACAAATTGATTATTTTAAAATAGATGAAGAACGAAGAAAACTGTAAGTATTTCTAAATTCCTAATATGAATGTGATTTGATATGTGACTAATATTAAATAATTATTTATATTTAGTATCTTTATTCAATTGCAAAAAGAGAAAGCGTGTTTTCTAAGACAAATTGATGAACTGAAACGCAAGTTATCGAAATTAAATTGCAGTGGATCGTGTAACCAATTAAGTGTAGAAGAACATGTCTGTAATTGTAGTAATGAATTAGTCACTACTTGTAAAAATATACCAACATTATATTTTACCGACATAATTACAACAGTAAAAGTAATAATTATAATTTTGTTATCACTTTGCTAAAACTATTATAGGCTATACCAACGGTTCCCAATTAGTGTGAAGTCACGGACCCCTAGCTATAACTTAAATTGGTCTGCGGACCCCTTTTTTGTAAATACCTACTTTTCAATTTTATTTAATTATGAAAATGAAAAATAAATTTGTCCGATTCCGATTTATTTTTAATATGATTTAATTTTTAATTTTATAAACATTTTTGTTATATAATAGAAACAAATTTTCTAAAAAAAAAAAAAAAAAAAAATATTTATAAAATAAATTATTTCATTAAACACCTTCAAACTTTATGAGACAAGTGAAATCTTTTTTTTTTTTGTTCATAATTTCGTCTAAGTTCGGCTACATTTTAGGCCCCAGGGCGAAAGAAATTTGGGCCCTTCTTTAAATGAATAGGTTATATCGTATAATTTTGCTACTTGGATAATTTAGTTAAATGTAAAAATTAATAAATTATTTATCACACACATATTATATTATAAATATATATATATATATATATATATATATATATATATATATTATTATTATATTATATATAATTAATTTATATACAAACAAAAAAAAAAAAATTAATAATACATAGGCAATTATATTAATTATTCACTAAATTAAATTTTATCCGTCTAGCTTTAAATTTGAGAAATTTGTTATCATTTTATAAATATCAATTTCACTAGTACGATGCTGCTCTGTATTCAATACAGAAATATTGGATAGCCTTTTTGCCCCCATTGAGTTCCTCAGATAATTTTTAATTATTTTAAGCTTTGAGAATGATCTTTCTGCTGTTGTAATAGTAAGACTGGTAAAACTGGTAAAAAAGATAAGTAAACTGGTAATGTTAAAAAAAGAAAATACATGCACATAACATTCCTGAATAACTAGAAACAAAATCATTATCAATAATAAATGAAGCCAAATCATGTATATTAATCAAGTTCTTATTTTTAATGATTTCTCTAATTGATAATATTTGACTTGTTAAATCAGAAGTAATATCAGATTTATACATTTGTACAAAGTCATATGAGACTTTAATAATATTGTTTTCAGATTCCAAAATTGATTTAGGTTTCAAAAATTTTAAAATATTGCAAACATTTTCTAAACCTTCAAAACGATATTTGAGTTGACATAATATTGTATTGATAATAGGTAAAAATACTTTTATTTTAAAATTGTCTTGTGTGATATTTAATCTTCGGTCACCATCTACTTCATAAAAAAATTGTTTTGATGTTCTTTGACGAGTAAAATTTCAGTTTTAGGAATACCCCATTTAATTTCCAGTTTTTTAGCATTCTTAACACTTGTATTATATTCAGTCTATATTAATTGTATAGAAACATAAGCATCAACCATTCTATCTTGTGTTTTCTGAAGGTCTATATCATGCTGATGCAAAAGTTTAGAGACACCATGTAATTGACGTAGCACTATTTCCCACAAACATAACATAAGCAAAAACTGAAATTATTCTAATTGCTTTTTTATTGACAAAGCCGTATGTTTTTTATCTATTTTATTACTTGATAAACTGAGGTGTGTCAAAGATCTTTCCTTCTGATACCTGTCTGGTCTCCCAACGAGTAGGATAAACTTTCTTTAATACCTTAAGTCTAATTGTTTTAGCAGTTTCTTCTCCAAATGCTAAGGTAGATCATCATTGGTGGTAGGCACTAGGCACCATCGTTATCCTTTCCTCGGCAATTTTAGATATCTAAATTATAAGTTTGAAATGCATCATAAATAAGATTTTGATTTTGATAATCTTGAGCCCCATTTTAATTTAAAAAAAATCAAAAAATGATTATTTTACTACATAATTTACTTAAACATAACGTAATATAACATTTAATTGGTCAATTTTTGTAACATCCTCGACACAGGTTAATGTAGATTACTAGATTCTCTTACTTCATTAGGTACCAAATATATTTAATATCTGATGACAATATATGAATTAATTCATTTTTAATTTTCCAGATTAGGTAGGTATTTAATTTTATTATTTTCATTTTTCATTATATTTATATAATAGATTATCCAATATAGGGTCAAATTCTGCCAAAAGTCCTTACAAAGTTCCCTTCTGTTTTATTCATGATATGTTTACCATTTTCATTTCCGTGGAGTTTGTTGGGGTTAAAAATAAAATAATTTGAACTAATCTTAAAACAATTTTCCAAATATTAGCTTCTTTACCGGTTTGTTTTTCGATTTGTTTGTCTATAGTTTTATTTTTTAACCAACAACTTCTTAATTCAGTGGCTAGAATATGTTTAGAAATTTCAAACATTTTTTTTGAAGTTTTTGTTTTGAAGTTATTGTATTGCCAATCAGCAAAGACAAAGAGACAATATGTCTCACAATATACACCATTCAAAAAGGCAGAATAACACAACCATAATCTAGGGATACGTATTCCTGTATTTGTATTTTTGTAAAAAAAACTGAACTCAAAATTTTCTGAGATACCCATTTCATCAGGACTATATGGAAATTCTACATTTATAGGTCTGCAAGGACCATATAATAAAATATTTCTCTTTCAATCAGAATTAACAATATTAAATCCTTCAAAATGTCCTCGTCGGTTGGATAATCATGTACTAAATCCAAACCTGAAAAATATTAAAAATTCAATTTTTGTTATAAGTATATACAATTTAAGTTACAAATTTTATTGTATAATTGAGATTAACTTTGCATCATTTTTATCTCATCACAGAAATAGGAATTTATTAATACCTGCAATAATACAAAATATTAAGTAGTTTTCTTAAATACGATATATATTATACACTCAAATATATATAAATTTATCGTATATAGAAACTTTTTTTGAGATTCTCATATATACTTAATGTTCAATACCAATTAAGTATAATTTTGAATTTAAAAAAATTACCTATCAATTATTGTTATAATAAAAGGGAACTATGTTAAATATTTTACAATTAACAAATTTAAGTAATATTTATTACCTGGTTTATCAAATATGTCTACACGAGTCACGAACGTTTGCAGATGTTACAGATATATTTTGTAAGGATGCATTTTTTTCATTCGTTGGTTTATTATCAACTAATATTTCCTCACTATTTTCAACTATAATTGAAACAATCTTACAGTAATGAATACCTACAATATAATATTATTAAAATTACAATTTACAATATATTATTATACAAATAACATTTGATTTTTTTCTGTAAAATATTAATTATATATAGAATTTGTACAAATTGGTGTAACGAGTAAATTGATTGATATTTTTTAGATTGAGAGAGGAGCGAAGAATATATTGGTTTTACAATGATATGTGTCTTTTTTTTTTGTTTTTATGTCTGAAGACACTTTTACTACCCGAAATAATGCTCCGATTTTCACAAATGTTACATGTTTTCGATTGCAAATTTGATGTAATTTGTACTTTATACAGGTTATTTTTCGAATTTCTCAAAATTTACCCCATGCGACACAAAAAAAGGACGAAAAAAGGGCATTTTTCCTTCGACGAATTTGATTCATCAGCTAAATTTGTTTATAATAGTAACCATAGTGATATTATAAATATTATTGTTACTAATAGCAACAAAAGTAATAATATTATTAAAACTTATAGCAACCACCTATAAACAGAAATTTCCATCGTAAATCATATAATATTTCTTTGAGCACCTCCCTGGGGTTGTCCATATCACAGATCATAGATCATAGATCAAAGTTCATAGATCAAAGACGAAGGTCTATAATAAGAATTAACGAACCATTCGGTGATATATACATAATATTGTTAGGTGATTTTTTCCAATTCTCTAGAATGAGCCAGAGGGCAAAATGAAAAAAAATGACGAAAAAACGGCATTTTTCACGAAAACTGATATTTCGACGAATTCGGTTTCAATATTTTACGATAACTCAAGCAATTTTGAAGTTAGAGACTTAAAAATTTTATTGGGTATTCCGTATTCACATAGGTTATATATATATATGTGGTAAAATTTTGGAATCGTTACGTTAATTTTTCCACAAAATATATGACGTTAAATATTTCGTAAATTTCTCGTCTTTAGGTATATAATGTTTAATAAAATTGGCAATTTTTGGCATCAAGGTCTGAAAATTTTACTGAAGTATATTTTTTATTTACATAAAAATCCCTAGACTCAATTTTTTTATAGCTGTTTAAATTTGATATTTTTATCGATAATGTTAACAAAAAAAGGACGAAAAAACGGCATTCTATAAAACGGAACTTCGCTCAGAATCGTTTTTTCGAATGAAATAGTTTGCCATTTCATTCAAATTATAATTAAAATTAAACACTATGATTGAACAACTGTATCCTTTCCACACCTATATCCCTTGTTTATATATTTTAAACATAAATTATTCTAATGATAGAACTATAGAAGTTATACTAATTATTGAGAACAACTAGGAAAATTATTTAATTATTTAAATTGGTTAAATCAAATCAATAATCATATTTACTTATGATTTTTAATACATATTATATTGTAAATATTTTATTCTTATATTATATAATTATATTTTTAATTCAAATTGAGCATATATTATCACTGTAATTTACAATTTTAATATCAACAATCATCGATATATTATATTAATATATCGATAAATATAACAAGATATTCTGTAATATAAATAATAATATTAAAATATAACATGTTTGGTATTAAATATTAACACTGTATCATTTAATTTTTTTTAAATATTAAATTTACAATTCTTAAGTTAAGAATATTTATAAGTAGGCCCTTAAAATAAAATAATTGGTCCTTTTGGCAGATCTTCGCCTGCTCGCTTTGGTGCAAGTTGCGACACTGATGTCTGGTCGTCGTGACTTCACACTCTGTAGTCTAAAAATTGAACGGTTCCAAAACGTCAAATAACAATAAAAAAATAAACATAAATATCTCCTCAAAATATAACGAGTACTTACATAACATGTAATACATATTAAATTATTATTAGGAATTCATAAATTACTGGAAAATGGAAAAAAAACCGGAATGTCACCAAAATTCGGTTGAAGACTTGTGTGACAGTGAACAGATACGAGACGATTTAATAGATAAAGCAAATACAATAGATACATTAGATACACAATTGTTGTGTAAAATCAAAGAATTCTGCAATTCATTTGATGCTTCTGATTATGTAAAAAATGTAGTAGAACAAAAAATAGTCGCCATTTTTAATGCGATGAATAATCAAAACGCCAGATTAATACCACAAGATTTACAATCTATACAATTAGTGAATGAAGAAAAATGTCCAAGAAACGAATGTGAAGAACAATTAAAGAATGAATTAATTATACTAACGCAACATTATCGTTGCTTGGAAAAAGACTACAATCATATGAAATTTGAAGTTGAAAAACAACAATTGATCGATAAAAATTATATGCAAAACGAAATAAATAAATATAAATACGAAATAGAAGACCTAAAGCATATTTTGGCAAAGCGAAATGAAGAATATGATGCATTACAAAGAATCAAATGGGTAAAGAATGAATTAATTGATGAAAAGGATGAAATAATAAGAAAATTAAATGCTGAATTGGCAGATATAAAAGTAATGTACAAAGACTGTGAGTCGTCTAAAGCTAATTGTGAATGTAAATATAAAGAAATGAATGCGAATATTTCAGAACTTAAGGAATGTTTAACAAAAGAAAAGTGCATTAATTCTGATCAATGTAATACTATAAACGAATTGAAGGGGAAAATATTACTTTTTGAGAACATGATACAAGGTATGGAACGAAAAGAAGTTCTAAACAAACAAACATTCCGTGATATGAAAAAGGCTATAATTAATGATCATGTTACTCTGCAAAGAGAATTTGACATTTTAAATGATAATAAAAATGAGTTAAAAGTTAAACTTGAATGTATCGAGTCAAGTGCGAATGAAAATTTAAGAAAATCAAACGAAGAAAAAAAATTATTAAATGAAGAAATAGAAAATTTAAATAATGTTATAAAGACATTAAAAGATGAAATAAAAAAATGCGCCTGTGAAAATAATGATTTAAATACTACTTCAAATGTAGATAAATTAAAAATTAAAAATTTAAAAAATAACAAAGACTTTCTGGAAAAAGAAATAATATTTAAAAAACAAGAAAATGATAATATAATGGATAAAATTCGAAAACAAAATGACAAAATAAATATATTAGAAAAAAAAATTGTTGAGATTGACAGTGAAAATAAAAAATTAATTGATGACAAAAAAGAATTGATGGTATATAACAATAAACTTAAAGAAGATAGAAACAATTTTAGAGACTGCATTGAAACTACCAAGAAACACCTAAACCTTACAAGTGGCGATTTAGAAAACTACAAAAATTTGTTGAAGGAAGCAATTGAAAAAATATGTGTTAAAGATACAAAGATAAAATATATTGAATGTGAATTAATTAAAAAAAATGATGAATGGAAACGTGTAGAATCTGAACTACAGAATTGTCAAATCAAATTAAACAAAGAAACACGTAAAAAAGAGAATTTCAAAAATCAATTCTGTATATCAATATTGGAACGTAGTCCATGTAATTCAGAGAACAATCTTCAGTACATTAAGGAACTCGATATACAATCATTGGAAATCGCCAGGTATAACCCTTTCAATGATAATAATATATCGTATATATGTATATTAATAAAATATAAATTTACATTAATTTAAATATTATTTAAATTAAGTTACCTATATAAACTTTACTTAATTAAAGAAATTAATAAGATTTTACAAAAAATTTAAATTTTTTTTTAATTTTTGGCATTTGTCAAACATTTTATAAAAGTAATATAACAAAAATGTATTGTGCATTAATGCATTATATTATCACACAAATAAGAACAAATTTATAATGTTATTAATAACACAACGTTTACAATTTAAATTTTGATTCATAAATGTTGTTCATAAATTTAAAATTTGATTATAGTATAATAACTATTTATTATTATGCTTATATATATATATATATATATTTTAATCGTTATAATGTAATTTTCATAGACTAAATAGTGAAAACAAAACGCTATGTGAAGAGAAACTTAAATTACAGTTGATTATTGATAAAGCAATGTGTGAAAAATCGTCTTCACACGTTGGCCTGCAAACAAATATAATATTTTCAACAGAATATTCTCCTCAAATAGTATCGACGTGTTGTAAATCAGATAGTTCTATAATGAATATTAGTAGTACATGTAACAATAATGACGACTGTAATTGTACTGATAAGGAAACATCTACGTGCAGCTGTCCATCTGAACAATGTTCATGTCAAAAGATGATAATATCTGAAATATGTATATGTGAAAAGAATTCTGAAATAGAAAGTTTACGAAATCAGTTATGTGAAAAGAATTCTGAAATAGAAAGTTTACGAAATCAGCTCGAAAATCAGTTATATGAAGAGAATTCTGAAATAGAAAGTTTACGAAATCAGTTTTGTGAAATGCAAAGCCTTATGATGGAAAAAGAAGAAACAATCAATCAAATCAAAAAAACGTTAGAAGATAATGAACAAAGATATGACAATGCCATGACCAAAGAAATGTTAAACAATGAAAAGACCTTAAATGAGATTATAGCACAATTGGAATCACGTGAATTAGAAATAGAATATTTAAAAAATCAAGTAAAAAAATGGCAGTGTAAAGGTATCAATAATATCAAATAATTTATTTTATTTTTATAAGATACGATTAAATATCTTTCAATCTATTTTTTCTTATTACAGAGGAGGAAAAGACGAACACCATCAAAGAACTTAAAGAAAAAATAAAGAAAATAGATAATGAACTAAAGAAGGAACAAAACGAGAAAAACAAACATCAAAAACAAACAGAAAATCTGGAACGATCTTGGTCAAATGAATTAAATGAAAATTTAAATACATTAATGTGAGTACAAATATTTTTATTTTCAAAGTAATAATGATTGTAATTATTATTGTAATATTTTATTTCTATTTAGTGATAATGATAATGATAAAATAAGATCAAACGAAAATTATGGAAATGATATAATAAAAACAAAAACAAAAACAAAAATTATTCGCTGTAAAACAAAAAGAGTTAAAGCAGGCGGAGAAACAAAAAAGACATTGAATAATGATCGTCCAAAGTTGTTGATAAAATGTTGTATAAATTCAGATGATCCCTGCCCAAGAAGAATTAAGTATAATCAGCAAATGAAAGAATTAGAGATGAACTTTTTAAAACAGACAAAGATAAACTCTAAAGAATTAGTGTGAGTACCTATATTATCGTTGTTGTTGTTGTTATTGTAATTTTGTTATTACTTATTATAACTTTTTTTTTTTTATGGTAATTTCTTACCACATTAAAAAATATAAGATAATAATTCTAATAGTGATCTAAATATAATACCAATTGGTCAAAACATTTTACCAGAAAACAAATATATTATATAATATAGTTCTAACCTATTAAACTCAAGGGTAATATAATTATTTTTATATGTTATTTTCTTATTCAGTGAGAATGGTGATATGATGGAATTAAATGTGAAGAGAGTTAAAGCCGGCGGTGATATGAAGAAGACTAAAAAAAAATAAAATCATAAGTCATAACACATCTAATACACATATATTAAAAATATTACACATATATTTAAACATTAATAATACAATTCCACTTCTTTTAATTCCACCCCCTAATGAATTCTACTTGCTAAAACAAACATATTTTTACACAGTACACTAAATAAATACAAACATTTTACTAATGTCGGGGCCAAACGAATGTGCGGTTGGTGGCTCCGCCTACTATTGCCGGCGGCTAATAACGTTCACGTCGTTCCTTTCTGTCTGTTTTCAAATATACCGCCAACAGCTGTTACTCACTATCCAGTGTGATATCGCCTAGCGGTGGGCGAAGCCACCAACCGCACATTCGTTTGGCCCCGACTATATTATAAAACGAATGATGTACCGAACTAATAATTTCGATTTTCTGTCAAACTCGTATCTTAATTACCTATTTGTAATAATTTTTAATCACTAATTTGAAATTTAAAGTGCAAATCGTACAATTAATACATCATATTTAATTTTTATCATTCAACCCACATAATTTTTGTAATGCTATTAAAATCTATGAGGGTCCAGAGGATATAAAAATATAACAATTTTAAAGTTGTGGTTTATTAAGAATTCTATTTAAATAACATTTACAAAAATATTTATTCAGATATACGAGTATTATTTTCCTACGTAAACGCTAATCAAATTTTCACACTTTATATTCCCAGAGAAAATAACTTGATAATTATTGCGAAGTCATAGTTTTCTCTAATTACTTCCTATTTCTTATAGCACAAGAAATGAAGTTATTTTATAGAGATTATTCAATATAGGTATAAGTAATTGATACTTTAAACTTTCTTAATAAATGTATTTGATGAATAACACCATAAAATTAACAGATTCGTCAGATTCTTTAATATGTATGCAATATATGTCATTTAAATATTAGAAAATAAATTATTTGGATTTATTACTAATTAAGCGATTCTATTATTATAGAAAAATACTGGTTATATTGTATATAATGTATTATGGTTTCCCAATTATTTCGATGTAGAAGTGCCAGCTGCTAGGACAATGTAATTATTTTTAAACAGTTAGGTACTCTTATTGTATTAATGTACTAACTCTTTTGGATGAGATATTTCACTCATTCCTTAAGCCGGGTCCACACCAAACGCGCACCCGCGCGCAACGTTGCTGCAACGTAGCTGCAACATTTTATCGCCTGCAACATTCTCGCCCGTACTGCGCGTAGAAATGTATGTTGCAACCATAGACCTTATACTAATAGACGTGCCGTCTAATGAATCGCAGCGGTCAAAGATAGAGGGCGCTTCTCTTGTGTGACTTGTGGTTTTTACAATAATAAAATTATTGTACAAAACATTTTAATATATGCAATTGCAAATTTAGAGCTAGTACTTATTAAATAGGTATTAATAATCATTAATAGTTATTTATTAATAATCGTTAAATAAACTAATAACAATTAAAAGATTATATAATAATTATAACATAAACATATAAGTCATAACCACGACTGATACAATAATTTTAATATTTTTATTGTAAAAACCAAAAGTCACACATGAGAAGCGCCCTCTATCTTTGACCGCTCATTAATACAGCTATAGTATATGCAAGGCACGTCTATTAGTATAAGGTCTATGGTTGCAACCAATTATCGTCAGTGTGTTTGTGCCGAACACCGCGCATTTTCCATTTTCACCGAACAAGTTTGCAACATGCACGAACATGTTTGTTTGTGCGCGGAATACGTCCACACAGCACGCGCCGAACATGGTTGCAACGTTGCAAAACGTTTTGCGCGTTTGGTGTGGACCCGGCTTTACACCAGAAAAATGTACTTTGTGATTATCATATTTTCGGTTAGTTGATGGACTTTATTTAGATGAACACCTTTACGAAGTTACTATAAGATAACTTCACTGTATGGCTGGAGAAAACTATAACATTATAATTATCAAGTTATTTTTTCCCGATCACAAAACGTGAAGGTTTGAACAGTAAATATGATGTACCTGTAGGAGTGTAGATATTTAAAATTAATATGGTTGTGTGAATGTTTGTATAAATTTGATTCAACTCGTTATATTTCTATTTTAATAAACCATAACATTTATACTCTAGGTACTTTTTGACATCTTCTCATAAACGAAAAATTAAATATGTCAAAACTTATCCTACTGACAATTGTCAAAGTTATTCACTAAATAAACTTTATAGTAGGTAATATTTGAATTATAAATTTCGGATATATGTACAAATTATTACAATGTAGGTAATTAAGATTGTGGAAACGAAATAATTAGTTCTGGAACAATGCTTTTCGTATGCTTTAACATACTTTAGTATCTACATTTCAATATTCTTGAAGTATTTTTTTTCATCATTTTATATGCAAATTGTTTCCAATAGAAGACTAGAAACTCGATTTTTCGAGCAAATTTTGTAGCGAACTTAATTCACAAACTATAAATAGATAGTTGAAAAATAGTATGAAAAATTATTTCCAGAAATTGACTTAGTAGATCTAGGGTATTGATCTTAATATTTTTACATGTAATTATATTTTGTAATTGTTTTTAAGTGCGTTGTCCAGAAAATTCATTTTATTCTATCGTTGACGACCACAAATGATCAACACTATGAACATCAAATGTACCGCAAATAAAAACGATTGGATAAAAGAGAAATTTCATCTCCAGACTCAACAAACATAATATTTTAAATATAATAACAATAATTGTAAACACAGATGACTTGTTATTTCCTATATAAAAAATAAATATTATACTTATTATTATAGAATTGTTTTATATATTATTTTTTGAAATATATGTTTATTATATTCATATTTCTTTAATATTTTAAGATATTTAACAAAAAAATGCATTAAACTACCTAGTGAAATAAAGTAGATTCTACGGAAAACAAGCAATCAATTATAAGTTCTTGTTCTTCTTATAATAATAATTATTATAATTTATAATATTGTAACATGTGTGATAATATTTTTGTGTTATCTATTCCATAAATGAACAGCCAATCACAAGTGGAGAACTACGCAATAGACGAGGTGAAGGGTGGTAACGCAGCCACATGCGTATCATAAAATTGCTGACATAACTATTTATTTTGTCATGCTGTCGATCGTGTCGCCGATTTTTATGCGTTTATGGATTTATGCTGAGTTTTCTGGCTCTCATCATTGGTCGTCGTCATTCCTGCAGTGGTTAATGACCAATGTTGTATAAAGATAAATATGAATTTATCTAGATAAAGATAAAAGATATAAGGAAATAAAATTATCTAGATTAAGATAAAAGATAAATAAAAGTGTAATTATCAAGATAAAGATAAATAATTAATTAAAATTTATCTAGATAAAAAAATAGATAAATTTTTATACTATTATAAAATGTCATAAAATTACTAATGTATCAGTAATGATAATCATCATTAGTATTTAAAAAAAATACTTTGAAATTTATGATGAAACTTCACCTTTACATGGAAATAATTGAATTTAATTGAAATAAAAAATTTAACTGAGTAACTTGAATTTTTGTAGGTATTTATATTTAATTTATTTTATCTAGATAAATTTATCTAGATGACTTACATATTTATCTAAGATGATGACTCAGATAAGTCATTTTGAATTTATCTGTATAAGATAAAAGATAAAAGATAAAAATAAAATTATCTAGATAATTTATCTAGATAAATCTATCTAGATAATATACAACACTGTTTATGACACTAAAACCACATCTCTACGCTGTGTTCGCCATTTCGATGATGTCGTTTCTTGGTTCTACGTTAGATGTTTTTATTGTTTTCTTGTATGTTATTGGTCGTTCATTATTCATCTTATTATCACGATCCGTAACAGGGCAATCGCAATATCATACCAGTCGTTATTAATTTGTTTCAAATTTAATTTATTTAAATAAAATAATATTCCAAAGAATATCATAATTAGTTACGATGCTGTATATTGTATATTTTTATGATTCGATTTTCAATAGATCCGTTTTAATTTAATTATGTACTCTCTTAGGTTACCGGTATTCTCTCATTGTCCTGTATACAATAAACAATATATTATTATAATATTCGCAACTATATTTTATGACGTCCGAATTCTGTTAGGAATAAGGTTAGGTTAGGTTAGGTTTATTTAATTATCGGTATGCCTATATGATTACATATTTTGTGTACATAATTTAATACACATCGTGTCGTATATTATAATTATATTATATATACGCACACAATCCGACGTTTTTCTAGCGATTTCATTAATCAGACGATTAATGGTTATATTATACACACGCGTAGATTTATATAATAATAATACGCGAGCGCGTCATATGCAACGTAGTATAATATATAATAATAATATGATAATAATATTTACGAAGGCGTGCATTACACGCGTATTAGATATTTATATCCCTAGGGATCTTCGCAGCATCCATATCTATTACTGTATTATATTATATAGGTACATCATCTTATTCGCGTATACGTATTATGTATAAACACGGTTGCGGTATAGTGCAGGTTGTGTTCCGGTATATTATTATATTTATATATAACGAACGCGTGTGTTCTTTCTCAATTACACGATTTTCAACGTTATAAAACAGTGTTTGTAAACGAATTCCCTCCGGGCCGTAATACCTGTACGGTAATAATGTATAAATTGTATAGGTACATATTATTTATTATATAGGTACGTATAAATACAATATAAAATACATATTTATATTGTAACTATGATGACCTCGCGCGAAAATTGCGTTGTTCGAATAAATATTACTCTATACAATAATATATATCACATCCTTCAATCCTCAATATTGCAAGTTTTTCATTTTCAATGAATCGATCGCAGTTCGCAGCATCCCAGTTATCATATTATTATTTATATACACGTACATTGTATACGCATATATACGGATCAACGGTGATGATGTTAACCGTCAGAATAATTCTAAGTTCGTTTTTTTTAAATAATAATTATTAAATGCGCATTATATAAATTCGGTGTTACGCATTATCTAGATATTATCATTATCTAAATTCGAAAAATGAATGTAGTTGGTACCTACTTTATTTAAGTAATTTTTCGAATTTCTCAAAATTGACCTTATGAGATAATAAAAAATTACCAAGAAATTACAAAAATAAGACGTTTTTCACGAAAACTGTAACTATAAAAAAAAGGAAGGGATACGTTTAATTTAAAGAGGATAGTGTTTTTTTTATAGCTGTTTTAATTTGATATTTTTAGTTCAAACGAAAATTATAATCTGACTGAACTTCGCTCAGAATCGTTTTTTCGAATGCAATGGTTTATCATTGCATTCAAATTCTAAGTACCTAATATTAAACGCTATGATTCGCACACCTGTATCCTGTGCGGCAGGAGTATCAGCTCTTAGTGTTCCTTTTCTTTTTTTTATAATTATTACTTACACTTACATATATTTTCATATTATTAAATTTATTCATCACTTACGTTACTTTTGTGTTGGACAAATTACCTGTTAGGTTACTTACATACGATTACATACGATCCAAGTGCTCTCGGCAATAATATTATACACATATATATGTACGTGTAAATATTAGTATATTACATGAGCACCTACATTAAACGACTCGAAAACGATTATACTTTATTAGTTTATTCAAAAACCTTTATTGTTTAAAACCAGGGACGGCGCTAGGGGGGGGCAACAGGGGCAGTTGCCCCGGGCCCCGCGCGGTTCACAAATGTATTTAGGCCCCGCTATTCTGAACTATACATTTTTAAAATTGAATTTAATTTTAAATATACAAATGTAAATATTTAACTTAGGTAGGTACCACT
>JAIUCT010000001.1:35875744-35889454 GCA_021307375.1 Tetraneura akinire | reverse complement strand
AAATGATGATTATTTTAATTTTTAAATTAAAATATGTAATAATTTTATTTTGTGGTATTACCTATTATACCTATATATATTAAGTGATTATAATAATTTACCCAGAAAAAAAGCCAAGGAGAGGGCAACTACCCCTACTTGCCCTCCTGAGGACGCCCTTGGTACCTACATATCAATATCGGATCCTCGAGACCGTTTAAAACTCTAAAGTTGGTGGTTTAAGAATAATTTCGAATTACTACATATAGTCTATATTCTATAAAATATGTATTCAAATTGACAGTGAAGATTTTTATTGGTACTTATAATTTATATATATATATATATTTATAATTATTACTTACACTTACAATAGAGAGAATTAAAATATTTATTATTATATTTTAGTATTTTTTCTTCATATCATTATTATTTTGAAATTAATTATAAATAACATTTCTGTTGAAAGTAAAAATAATAATTTTAAGTTCCAATGAATATTATTATATCCAAATCAAAAGATTATTTTTTTCGGGAAACTTTCTAACTTTTAATATTTATTTTAAAAATAAAAAATATAGTAGGTATTTAATATAATACTTTATAAGTACCTAACTATTGTTTATAATGTTGTTTAGCGAAACAGAATAGTTTCTAGGAAAAATAATTTATATATAAATTAATATTGCACCTGCTATAATGCTTTGAAAAAGTTATTCTACACATATTATATAACTATACCATCGTCTGTCACTATCTTTAAACTTAAGACCCGAAGATTTTAATTCACTTATCTAAATTATATTGAACATATCTCGAAAAAATTTAAGTCTTTTCGTAGAATATTAGTATTCTTTATAATCATTAATTTTTCAAGTTAATATTATTAAAAACAACAAGTGGTTAAATATATATACTTGCACTTTGGAGATAATTTACTTTAACTATTATTATAAATTAGATTAATATACTCGTATAAGTATATAGTATATTAATATTACACTTTTTATAAATTTTTAAAAAATGTTTATGAATTTACACTATTTACAATCAATCAAGTCTTTAACATCCATATTTTTTTTATAACATTAACCACTAAAATGTGTCATATTATTATACGTGCATTTCTTTATTATTTATATTTATATTTTAACATTTATTAAAAGGTTAAAAATATATTACGTTATAATTATATAATCGTATTAAATATTTTTCACTCGCAATAATATAATACATTATATAATAATTAAATTAATTTTTGAAATTTTTATTAGCATAATAATATTTATTTATTTCATAATTTACAACATATAATATTATAACGGTCAGAAATTTCAAAATAATAAATTATAAAGTGTCAATAAACGGATTTATAGAATATATTCATACCTTTATATTTTTAGCTCAGTTGTTTTGACATGTTTACTGACACGAAAAAACTGAGAGAGAGAGAGAGACAGTAATATTATATATTATTATAGGTTATCTTATAAATAAACAATTTATTATTTTAATAATACTACTATAATAGTCATTCTATTTCAACCAAAATATTAATATAATAATTTTATTTTTTTATTGTCAATAGTTTCATTTTAATTTACTCGACTTGTAATATCAAACGTCTAGGTCGATTATTATTATTAATTATTTGTTGGTCACGCCTCACGCGTCAATATGGTATGAGGACGAAAGAACGCAACAACTAACGCGAGGATATATATTTAAAAGTCTATATATTATTATATTATGTAGAAATCTAAAGACATCAACGATGGTGCGCCTTATACCATTAGGTGTACATTATATTATAATTTATAACATACAATAATTTCCGTTCGTTTAATCAGTTCGTAAAATATAACCACCACACCAGTACGAATGTACGATGTGTCACATTACACATTTGCATAATATCGCGTTTGGAAGTGTACATTCGTATAATAATTAATAGATGTATCTACCTATATAGAATTTTCTATGAATCCGGAAAAAAAAAACAAAATCTCATCGCTGTGTTGTTTATACACGTTTATACTTTCACGTGTCGTGTATAAGTATAATATAATATTATATAAATCATAAAATACAGTGTGTCACGGTATTACGTTACACTAGCGTGAATTCATTTTTGGATCGTTATACACGATGCTATTATTGTGTATACGGCAGCGTTTCTTAAACGATTTTGTCCGTGGAACCCCTACTTTTTTTTTTTTTTTTTTTTGATTACTTGTAAATAAATTATAATCATAATATAATAAAATATTGTGTTAAAAGTATTTAATTCCAAAAATAATAATAATAATTGTATACATAATACATATATAATACATATGTCAATGTCATATATTTAATAATTACTTTAATTAAACTAAATATTAATTTTAATGAGAGGCATGAAATTATTGCTTTTGTTTTTACAAGTATTCTTAAAATAATTTGGCTCTATCGATGAAAGTTGTATTATCATATTATAGGTTCGGCATCAAGTCTATTGTGCGGTATTTTGTTTTTGTCGATACATATAGGATATAGGTGGAGAATCCCGTTTCACACATTTAGGTGGTTGCAAATGGTAAATTTTTTCACACCACTACTAATCTTTAGTTGGAAATTTTAAAGTAATTTTTTTAAAAAAAAAATCGAAAATATTACTTAAGCTTCGCGGAACACAGTTTAAGAAACGCTGATGTACGGCACATATATATATATATACGTGATGGTCATCGTTTCCTCGTACGAATACAATGATAATATGTCCGCTCTCGGCTCGAAAGAAAATTAATTTGAACAATCTAAAAATAAATAATAATCATAAAAGTGAAAAACGATTCCCCGCTGTATAGCTATGTGTTCGAGTATAAATATTCGAAATTATATTTTTTATACCTGCATATATTCGTTTTATCTCGTATACATATACGCGTATGTTTATTCTAAGTAATAAATGCGTCTGAAAATATTGTATTTATATAGAAAAAAGCGAATATAAAAGAAGCAATTTATTCAATAAGCATAATATATTATAGTATAGGTGTATATATTATATACATTGTATTATAATAGTGTTTTGAATTAAAACTGAATATACGGTCGGTGGCCGACGAAAAGAGCCACGATGGATCGAATATTTTCACCGTCCGCGCACTATTTTTTTCTCCAATTTCCTTTTTATATTTCACCAGACGCTACGAGAATATCAAATGGTCGGAGGGAGACCCTTAGATAGTCGTGTAAAAGCCAGCTGAACAACATCTCGTGTGTGTATAAATATATATCGTATGAAAGTCCCTATATTTTTCTCCCTCTACCCTTGTGCATATACATACGCCTATATATGTTCTTCCACTGGCGGTTATATTATTATTGCGAGCTATAGAGAGAAATGGCGGGGCGAGTGAGGGGATGACGGAAAAAAAGACGACGACCCTTTTCGCTCTCTTCTTTATTTTCCGAATCACTTAACAATATTTTTCAACGGTCTTCCTCGCCTATTTTTCGCATATAGACGCAGTATACACTCGTATATGCACAAGCTTTATTCGCTGGCCGCACGGCATTTACAGCTAAACGTACTCGGGTATTTAGATATATCCACAGCCAGAAAATCTTCCGAACACTTAATTTCTGATTATATATTATTATATATTTAGAATACTACACACACGAGTAAGTACTTATAAAACATTATGTTTTTATAATATCATGATAAGTTCTAGTTTCCGTCAAAACTGGCGTATACGGCATAATAATAATAATAATAATAATAATAATAATAATGCGAGTATAACACGTGTGAGCATGGACAATAACACGTGAAGTTTGTCTTCGGCGAGATCGATGTTATTTAATATATTATTTAATTTTATATTAAATTCAAAATTCAAACGATCCAACGGAGATAAAAGACAAAACTATATTCACGATTTAATCGGAAATGCGAGTATATAATAAACGCTTTTTCAATATGTATTACCGCCAAAGCGTATATATATATATATATATTATAATATACACTATTACTATATAAGTCTTTTGGCTGGCGTCGGTGAAAATCGGTTTCTACAAACGACGATGATACACAAAAATATAAAATACCAGACTTGGCCGCACGGGCGATGGTTGCAGGCGGAAGTACAATGATAAATCGTCGTTTGTGGCGTATATTATATATATATATATATATATAAATATATTTTCATTTCAGTCGACACGAAACACAATATAATATATATATATACCTACACGTGTTTGTGTGATAGCAGCACGTTTTCTTATCAGACAATTGCAGGAGTCTTATTATACGCGGATACGGTCGCAGCGGGTAAGAGTGGAAGTATAAAGCCGTGCGATTTGAATGTATACGCACTATATTATATACTCGTATACGTGTAATCCTCTTCGCTTCTCTATATATTTCAGTCCGACGATCCGAACACGAGAAAGGCAGAGAAAGAGAGAAGGATATACGGACAGATAATACTATAATATAGCGTATTAGTCTTCATAAGCGGACAAATGGCTTTGAACGACATAATTCTGAGACACAGTACCATAATATAATATTATAATATAATAGTGGATCCATTTTATATAGGAATGGTTATGATTTTATGAAAGTATAATACAATAGTATATTGAATCGTTTTTTCTACGAATTATTATACTGTATATAATATATAGTATTCACTATTCATATCATATTTATTGTGCACTAATCGTTCAATATTATACTTACCTATTCTATACTCTTTAAATATATTTTTATTCGTTATTCGTTAAAAAATAACTCCAAAAAAATGTAAAAATTAGGCGACGATGGTATATGTTTCGTAGTTTCGTAGGTACTCACAAAACCCGATCACCCCATGTGAGAATATGTTACTGAAAAGAAAAAGAAATACCTAAGTATTTTGTATAGTGTATATTTATAATATATACGTGAACCAGAGGCGTACCCGGTACCCAGGATTTTGTAAGGGAGGTCAAAAATCATATTAAATCATATTAAATTATAAATCCTTATATTACATATGAAAAACATAAAATATACGCATAATCTGTACTAAAAATAAATGTTAATTTTTATTATATTAGGTAAATAATGATTATTATTTCAATGGGGCGGGTCTGCACTTAACGTGAACAATTAGATAATATAACGGTTAATATTATAATCTATTTAACTATTATTCTAATATTCTTGAAATTGTAGAAATTCGAATCCAAAAATATGTTATTTTTAATATAAAATATAATGGGTCGGAATATATAATTATTATATAATGTGTATACCTATATATAGGAAAATATTCGTGGAAAATCAACGATGCCAATAGTCCTAATTCGTATACATATTTTAATGTTAATAATATTAAAGGATAGTCTAACCTTGAGCCTGGTGGATGCAATTTGTTAATAATAATTTTCTTTTTTTTTTAAATTTCAATCGTAACATTATTTAAAGCGTGTTATATGATTAAATTTTTGTATTGAATAGAATTTTAGAATGAGTATTCAGTATTACGAGTATATCTCTGCAAATAGATAAATACGTACGTATGTAATATGCAGTTATTATAACTCGTATAGGTAACTTTTATAATTTATCGTAAATATGTATCACAATTATACGTTACAGTAAATACATAACAATTGTATTATAAAAATAATTATTGCTATTAAGACAATCTCATATACAAACAATAAATTGTTAGAAAACGATTTTAACGTAATATAATGTTTGCACTTGTGCAGTGACGTGTTTGCTCACGTATAAAAAAACAAAATTAATATATTAATACATTTGTATTATATTATAATATATTTCCGTATAATATATATATATTATATTATTTCTCGGCAATAATATTAAACACATATATATGTACGTGTAAATATTAGTATATTACATAAGCACCTACATTAAACGACTCGAAAACGAGTATACTTTATTAGTTTATTCAAAAACCTTTATTGTTTAAAACCTACGTATAATATACAAAAAATACATTCAAATTCCAAATTTCAAAACATTTATATTCGTTTCAAATATAATAATTTAATAAAGATATTTTACAATGTTAACACACGGATAATATTGTATTGGTTATTATTATTATTATTTTTTTTTTTTTAAGTAATTTTAGTATGTTTCTATAGTAAAATAATAATATTAAATATCAATAAATAAAAAAGCAGATTTTTAGTGAAAGTCCAGAACCCTCAATTACCAAAATTATATGGCCTTCCAAAAATTCACAAACCCGGAGAAAACATGAGACCAATAGTTTCGAATATAAATGCACCAACATATAAGTTAGCACAATATTTAGTAAAATTATTTTCAAGTTTCAAAAAATTCGACAGCCTATCAGTAAAAAATAACATAGAATTTTCCAACAAATTAACAAATATAAGAATAAGTGAAAACGATAGGTTAATTTCATTTGATGTGGTAGCTTTATTTCCAAGTATTCCAGTAAAAACAACAATCACTTTTCTAAAGGAATGGCTAGAAGAATTGAACATTGAAAAAATAAAAATTAATGAATTAATAAATTTAACAAAAAGAGCTGATACTCCTGCCGCACAGGATACAGGTGTGCGGATCATAGCGTTTAATTTTACTTAGAATTTGAATGCAATGATAAACCATTGCATTCGAAAAAACGATTCTGAGCGAAGTTCAGTCAGATTATAATTTTCGTTTGAACTAAAAATATCAATTTAAAACAGCTATAAAAAAAAATTGAGATTAGGGATTTTTCTAATATTTTAGTATGATGTTAAGTAATATGTAAGTATACTTCAGTAAAATTTTCAGACCCTAATACCAAAAATTACCAATTTTATCAAACATTATATACGTAAAAACGATAAATTTACGAAATATTCGAAGTCCTATATTTAGTAAAAAAATTTAAAAAACGGTTCCCAAATTTTACCACATATATATAATAGCTATGTGAACACCCAAAAAAATTTTCAAGTCTCTAACTTAAAAATTGCCCGAGTTATCGTGAAATATAGAAATTGAATTCGTTAAAATTTCATTTTTCGTTAAAAATGCCGTTTTTTCGTCATTTTTTCGAAGTTTTTTCTACCGCTTATAGTCAATTTTGAGAAATTCGAAAAATGACCTAAATAAAGTACCATCTACATCCACTTTTACATCTGAAACTCGCTATTCGTGAAAATCGAAGCATTATTTCGGGTAGTAAAAGTGTTTTCAGAATATTTATTTATATGTATGGATTATAAAATTTTCGTTTTCCTAAAAATATCAACTTAAAACGGCTATAAAAAAAAATTTTGACAATGGATTTTTCTAATATTTTAGTATGATGTTAAGTAATATGTAAGTATACTTCAGTAAAATTTTCAGACTAAAATACCCAAAATTGACAATTTTATCACACATTATATACGTAAAAACGTGAATTTTACGAAATATTCAAAGTCCTATATTTTGGAAAAAAATTAATGTAACGGTTCCAAAATTATACCACATATATATAGTAGCTATCTGAACATCC
This sequence comes from Tetraneura akinire, assembly GCA_021307375.1. Taxonomy (NCBI): domain Eukaryota; kingdom Metazoa; phylum Arthropoda; class Insecta; order Hemiptera; family Aphididae; genus Tetraneura; species Tetraneura akinire. The sequence goes on along the minus strand of JAIUCT010000001.1, from coordinate 35,881,934 downwards.
AAAAAAAATTTCAGGTCTCTATCTTAAAAATTGCCTGAGTTATCGTGAAATATAGAAATTGAATTCGTCGAAATTTCATTTTTCGCGAAAAATGCAGTTTTTTCGTCATTTTTTCGCCGTTTTTTCTACCGCATAGCGTCAATTTTGAGAAATTCAAAAAATGACCTAAGTAAAGTACCAACTACGTCCACTTTGCTACCGGAAACATACCCTATTCGTGAAAATCGGAGCATTATTTCGGGTAGTATTTTTGTACACAGACATAAAAAAAAAAAAAAAAAAAAAAAACAAAAAATAATCACACATCATTGTAAAACCAATACATTCTTCGCTTTGCTCAGAATCTAAAAAATAATCACACATCATTGTAAAACCAATACATTCTTCGCTTCGCTCAGAATCTAAAATATTAAAACTATTAATTATTAATAATAATATAATATTATTATTATTATTATTATAAATATTGATTTTAATATTATATAATATTACTCGTATATAACGGTTAGGGTAACGATATAATGGATAATAGTAATACGAGTAGTAAAGAACGAAGAAAACTGTAAGTATTTCTAAATTCCTAATATGAATGTGATTTGATATGTGACTAATATTAAATAATTATTTATATTTAGTATCTTTCAATTGCAAAAAGAAAATGCTTATTTAATAAAACAAATAGATGAATTAAAAATCAATCAATGTAATACTATAGACTATAGAAGAACTTGAGGAAAAAATATTACTTTTGGAAACTTAATACATGGTATGAAACAAAATGAAGTTATAAAGGAACAATCATTCCATGAAATGAGAAGGACTATAATTATTAATGATTATAATATTCAGCTAAAAGAATGTGACATTATGTTTTACATTATAGTAGCATACTCAGAGACGTATTTAGGAATTAAGCGCCCCAGGTAAGAAAAAAAAACGCCCTAAATTTAAAAAATTTTAAACAACCAATATTATGATAATTAGAAATTTGACAACTGATGAAACAATGAAAGAACAGAAAAATAATAAATAAAACACAATTTAAAACTCTTTAAATAGGTATGGAGTATGGTTCAGACTTTAAGTTCACCGCATTAGTCATTAGTTCATTACAAATCATTAAAAATGAAATATACCATTTTAATTCACACAAAATAATACCATAAAATAACATTATGACCACAATATCTTTAATAATGTTTGTGATTACGAACATAAATAATAGATTATGAACTAATACTATATTAGTAATACTGTAACTAAAATTATAAATAGTCGGTGTATTTTCCATGTAGTTATAACATTGTATTAAGCCCGTATTACACACACACGGTTTCTTCGGTATAAATTTACGAAAATAATTTGCTAAACCGAGAAAACTTCGAAGTTGTTTTATAGTTTTCGGCGAAGGAAATTTTCTAATAGACTCAACCCCTCTTCGGTTGGTCTGATTCCTTTTGTATCAATTATATTACCTAAAACTTTAAGTTCCTGATAGCCAAATTTACATTTAGATGGTTTCAATTTTAAATTATATTCTAAAAATATCTGTAAGGTTAATTCTAGTGAGATTAAATAATCATGGAAATTTTTTCCAAAAGTTACACAATCATCAAGATAGCAAACGTTATTTCGATAATTTAAATCTGACATAATTTTACATGCAGCAGCCTGATATAATGCTGGTGCATTATTTAAACCCATAGGAAGTCTAGTAAATTGATAATGACCGGTTTGTGTCGAAAATGCCGTTATTGGTCTACAGTCCTTTTCTAAACCAAGTTGATAAAATGCAGAGGAAACGTCTAAAACTGAATAAAATTTATTTCCTGCTAAACAATCGTAAATATTTTGAATTAGTGGCATTGGAAAGCTTTCTTTGCTAATTATCGAATTTAATTTACGATAATCTAAAACCATACGATATTCTTTTGGAACTGATGTTTTTTTATCTCCCTGTGGTAAATTTTTTCCTAGTAAAAAAATTGGATTACTGTACGGACTTTTGGATTTTTCGATTATTCCCGCTTTTAATAATTCTTGTGTTTGTTTTTCCACTTCATTTCTTTCAGTATGACTTAATTTAAAATTTGGTAAATTTATTATAGTATCCTTAATTAATTTTATTTTTATTGGCGGCAATCGAGCAAGGCCTAAATCATATTTTGATTTCGAAAACACTGCATCGTATTTTTTTAATAACGTTATTTTTATTTTATTTTGTTGTTCGTATGTCAATAATGGATTTATATCGTAAGTAGTTTTATCTGAGAATTTCTTATCCCTTTGTAACGACGGTAATTCTAATAATTCTGAGTTATCATGGGAATAAACATTCGGACAATTTTTTATTGGATTGTCGGTTTTTTTCTCGTCATTATCTACAGACCGGGTCTCATCGCAAATATTATTAACTGTTAAATCATTATTTTTAATACGTTGTTTTAAAATGTTTTTTCTAATTTTTAAATTGTTGTATTCAGCAATTTTAGTCAACGTTTGAAGTTTATAATTTTCATTTACGTGTGGTCCGTATTTTAATGGTGTCCAGTGACATCGTGAGAACAAAACAACTAAATATTGCCGTCCTGGTTTCGTAAATGCTATAATATTGTTATGTGTTAAATTATCACCCTGGGAAATAATTATTAAATTGAAATTATAAAAATCAGCTACTGCAGCTAAGTCTTCTCCTTCGAGCCATATAGAATGTTCTGATAAATGTATACCTAGCAATGTTTTTATATCGTCGGCGTTGACGTTTAATTTTTTATCATTTAAAATCTCAACTAACGTATATATATACCACAATTCCCATCTCCTTGTACATTTCTTAGAATATAACTTTTTGTAACAATATTTTCAATTATTTGATCTTCACTGAAGTTTAAACATTTTTCAACTTTTTGAGTACAAATTTGATTTGATCAGTAGCATTATTATTAAAATTAATCTTAATTTTTTTATCATCTTTATATAATTTTATTTGAGATTTTCTTATATTTATGTTTGCACAATACTCATCTAGAAAATCCATTCCAATAAGGTTATCTACTTGTAAGTTTGTTACTACTGCGCATATTATATTGAAAGATTCATTGTTAAAATATACGTTTAATTGTGTTTTACCTAATAGTTCTAATGGTGTTCCGTTAGCCGTTGTCAAACTAACACCCTCAAGCGGCTCTATTAATTGATTTTCTAACAATATATTTTTGTTAACTATTGAAGTAGTAGCCCCTGTGTCTATAATAAATTTAATTTTTTGTTTATTAAATATGCCTATTATTGTTGGGTGAATACTTATATTTTTATATTGGTTTGGTTTAGTATTATTAACTCTATAGCTTATTATTTTATCATTTTTATATTTTTATATTTAAAATTATTACATATTTTAATTTAAAAATTAAAATAATCATCATTTTTATAGAGAGTTTCAATGCATTCTCTTAAATTGTTCCTATCTTCTTTAAGTTTATTGATATATACCATCAATTCTTTTTTGTCATCAATTAATTTTTTATTTCCACTGTCCATCTCAACAATTTTTTTTCCTAATATATTTATTTTGTCATTTTGTTTTTGAGTTTTATCCATTATATTATCATTTTCTAGTTTTTTAAATATTATTTCTTTTTCCAGAAAGTCTAAATTATTTTTTTGTTTGTTACACAAATTTAAGACGCGCAAGGCGCAATCGCGTTTTCTGAAAATGGTAAAAATATAATACACACCCTGTATAATAATATAATATTATATTTCGAGTAGGCGTACGATGTTTCTATTCGACGTTTTAATGTACCGCACTAGTGTAAACTATACAGGTACGTTCGTTTTGTATAGGTATTTCTTTTTCTTTTTTTCTTTCTCTTTTTTAAACAAAGAGCCCAGTATTATGCTCGTATAAAGCATAATATAATACACAGTAACACGTCTTTCGCGGAATAAAAGAATTTTTTTTTTTTTTTTAATTATATTTTTCATCACTCATTTTACTCGAATTTATTTATTTATATTTTTTTAATAAAGATAAAAAAAAAAAAAGCTGATACTCCTGCCGCATGGGATACAGGTGTGCAAAGCATCATAGTGTTTAATTTTAATTTGAATTTGAATGCAATGATAAACCATCGCATTCGAAAAAAGTATTTTGAGCGAAGTTTTGTCAGATATGGGCATTTATAGGTGACAAGAGAATTTATATTGAACTATTGAGACTTTAAAATTTTATGGAGTGTTAATTTATGTAATATATGCGTGATAAAATTTTGCGTTTTAAATATTTAATAAAAAAATGTCATAGTTTTAAAAAATATTATGATTAACCCTTTGATTCGCACACCTGTATCCCATGCGGCAGGAGTATCAGCTCTTCTTTTTCGTATTTTTTTTTTTCTTTTTTTTTTTTTTTAATTATATTTTTCATCACTCATTTTACGCGAATTTATTTATTTATATTTTTTTAATAAAGACAAAAAAAAAAAAAAAAAAAGCTGATACTCCTGCCGCAGGGATATAGGTGTGCAAATCATAGTGTTTATTTTAATTAGAATTTGAATGCAATGATAAACCATTACATTCGAAAAAACGATTCTGAGCGAAGTTTAATTTTAGAAGTATTGATTAAAATTTTAACTCGTCTTTTTCTTTTTTGTTAAAATATATAATAATAATAATATATTATAAATCAAAACATTTCTGTCAAAAGTTGTGCGGTCAAATCGATAGATAATAATAAACAATAATTTAATTTATAATTATTATTATTATTATTATTATTGCTTGCAGTTTCCTTGGAGAACACAGACTTAGAGTTGCCATTAGTTATCATTGGCGAAAGTCGTGTAAACACACAAACTATAACGATAATAATTTTGTCATTGTAAATTATTTAATGCGATCGTATTGTTTTTGTTATTTTGTTTTAATTGTGTAAAATATAAATATTTTAAACTGACAAACTGACGTTATTATGTGTTACGCGGCTGTTGCTTTGTTCTTCGTCTTCATGACGTTGGCATACAGTTATCCGATCGATACTTATGGTTATCGAAGACGACGGTCGGATGACAATGTGATTATCGAAGACGATCTGGTCTCAAAGTACGCTACTTAAGCCGAAACGTTCGTCACTGAAGCCCAAACGTCCGTCACTGAAGCCGAAACGTTCGTTACTGAAGCCCAAACGTTCGCCACTGAAGCCGAAACGTTCGTCACTGAAGCCGAAACGTTCGCCACCAGAACTGAGGCGACAACTGATCATAATATGTCCATCAATGATACGTCAGAAATGACCACAATCGTTGACTCGGGAGACACAACGCATGGCATACGAATTCGGTCCAGTGACATCGTCACGCCAAAAAACTACGGAGCGTTCGATGTCGGACCGCAGATCGGCGAAACCATAACACCTCCGCAACCACATAATTGCAACATAATTTTTAATTCGCACTTGACTCGATACATTCAAGTTTAACTTTTAACTCATTTTTATCATCATTTAAAATGTCACATTCTTTTAGCTGAATATTATAATCATTAATTATAGTCCTTCTCATTTCATGGAATGATTGTTCCTTTATAACTTCATTTTGTTTCATACCATGTATAATGTTTTCCAAAAGTAATATTTTTTCCTCGAGTTCTTCTATACTTCTATAGTATTACATTGATTGATTTTTAATTCATTTATTTGTTGTATAAAACAAACATTTTCTTTTTGCAATTGAAGGATACTAAATATAAATAATTATTTAATATTAGTCTTAGTCACATATCAAATCACATTCATATTAGGAATTTAGAAATACTTTCAGTTTTCTTCGTTCTTCACTATTACTGTTATCCATTATATCGTTACCCTAACCGTTATATACGAGTAATATTATATAATATTAAAATCAGATAATTAATATTATTATTTTACTATAAAAACATACTAAAATTACTTAAAAAAAAAAAAATAATAATAATAATAACCAATACAATATTATCCGTGTGTTCACATTGTAAATTATCTTTATTAAATTATTATATTTAATTAATTATATTAATTATTATATTTTATTGAAACGAATATAAATGTTTTGAAATTTAGAATTTGAATGTATTTTTTGTATATTATACGTAGGTTTTAAACAGTGACGGCGCTAGCTTTTGCGGGGCCCTGGGCAAAGTAAATTCA